>BKZX01027901.1:26613-51919 GCA_014362285.1 Fagus crenata
GTTAGCAAGGGATTAGTTTGTGGAAGGGTATTAGACTACGAAGCATGGGTACATCAATTTTGGAGTTGTACCCGTACTGGATACTGCAGGGATACGGATACTTTCAGGGTACCACTGCATGCATACCCCAAGCGTATTTGATTTTTACCGACAAAAAAAATTCTAGATATGGGTTGGGTACGGGCGAGGTTGAAAGCAGTCAAAACTACGTCATTTTGCAATAAAAACCCTATAGTCGTCTCTCTCTCTCTCTTTCTACCATCCTCACTCTACCGCGACTCTCTCACTCGATTCTCTCTCTCACATCTTCACTCTATCGGTGACAAAGCACGGTGTGCTCCGATTTGGACTTGTGGCGACAGAAAAGCTCTGGGATTTGGACTTGCGGCTTCCTTCTTTCTCTCTAGCTTCCTTTTCTTTTTCACTGGGCATCTTTCTCTCTCCCCGTTGGGCATGAAGATGCCTTCTCTCTCTGGCTTCCTTTTCAGTTTTCAAGCTCATGAGGCATCTTTCTCTCTCTCTTCACGTTTCACAGCAACCCACATTCTTAATTTGTGGTCATGATTTTTCCTAAGTCTTTCACTACATGTGGTTTAAAGTTTAAGAAAGTACTAGAATTTAGTAAAGTATTAATAAAAAAGAGCGAAGCTTGGGGCTTCTAAAAGAAAAAATCGCAAAAGTCATTTTGTGTTTACTATTTTGTCTTATTATTATTATTATTACATAGATTGTATTCAGAAAATGATAAAATATATGAGTTACTCTTTTGAATTTTGGTTTGTAATAAAATTATCATTCATTGGCAATAGATGTACTTTATTGTCCATAATTATTCTTAAATTCACATATGTTTAAAAATTATATGCATAACAATATATAATTTAGCCAAATAAACCCAAAAATATAAATATTATTTCAAAATATTCATAATTTTTTTATTGCTTAAATTTAAGAATCTAAAACTAATAATTTCTAGTGAGAAGTAATTCAAACAACTAATTGCTACTCTATAATATATATATATACTACAATATAAAAGTTCGATAGTAGAAGACATGATTGTGTCAAGTGGTTACCTTCTCTTTAAACAAAGTGACTATACTCTCTTTACGTCAAAGTAGTTACTTTTTATTAAATATTTTGGTAAACAACGTAATTTCCTTATAGTTTGGGATAGCGTCAAATTAAACTCTAATTTTTAAAAAGTTTTTAATTAAAATCATGAATTTTTTAAATCGTTTTAATTCAAATACTTAGACACGTTTGGTACACTATAATATATCCTATAATTGAATAGTTATTCCTAAGGGTGGGCAAATACTTGCGAGACCCGACCCGCCCAACAAAACCGTTCGACCCAAGCACCCACCTTCCCGTGAGACTATTAATGGACGGATACGGATTCTGTTTTATTTTTTATTCGGGTTTTGGGCAGGCCGCGGTTTTTATGTTTTTGGTCGGGTGCCCACCGAACCCGTCTGACCATTAATTATACATATATATATTAAAAAAAAAAAAAACCTACCCTAACCCTAATCTTATTTCCCTCTCTCTCTCTCTCTCTCTCTCTCTCTCTCTCTCTCTCTCTCTCTCTCTCTTACGGTGCCTTTCTCACCCTCATGCTGCCTCTCTCACTTACAGTGCCTTTTTCTCACCCTCAGGCCGGACCACCTCATGATCTCACCCTCAGGCCTCCACACGTCCATGCCGAACCACCTCACAGTCTCTCTCTCACCCTCAAGCCGCCACACCTCCACACCTCGATCTAATCTCTCACTCTCAAATCCGCCGTTGAGCTCCACAACCATACCACCAGATTTCCCTCACCTCACCTCCCTTGAGTCCCTTCAGATGTCCCTCTTTTTGTGAATTTTTTTTTTTTTTTTGCCGTGACTTTTGCGTTTTGATTTTTTTGCCATGATGTTTTGATAAGTATTGTTGTGTTTGTGGCCTTTTTTGCTTTGATTTGGTTGGTGTATTTTGATTTGGTTTTGCTGTGATGGTGTATGTTGTATTGTTATGGTTGTGTATTGTATAACCGATCACCCGATCAATCCGAACCAACCACCTCTATGAATGGTCAATGGATAACGTCTCTTCAAACCTGACTCATTCGGGTAGGTTGATAAAATTCTCCCAAACCCGACCCGTGCCCACCCCTAGTTATTCCTAAGAAGTAAGGAATAACTTTTCGGTTGTTTGGTTGCGCTTTTATTACAAAGAATAAATATTCCTTAGAAATTGCTATTCTTTAAAATGAGGAATCATTATTCTTTAAAAGATCGTAATAACTATTTTTTAAGTCATGTAATAAACATTGGAAAATGAGTCAATTTTTCAAAATAAGGTAATTTCTAGAAAATAAGTCATTTTTCATAAAATGTTTTCCTTGAAACGAACAAAGCCTAAGAGTAAGAAAATTCTATGGTATCTCTATACGTACGTAATCATTATGATGGTTACAAAGTATTTTCAAGTATTTTTAATCTTCACTATTATTTCGTGAATATAAATAAAAGGTTATGATTATAACATTTCAAATAAACTATCATAGAGGGTACCACACTATGTATAATAGAAGAACCCAAAAAATATGTATTTGCTGTATCTGATTAATAGATCCATTTTTCTAATTAGCCTAAACCTGCCATTTCATGCTTTATGAAGGGAAATTTGAGAAGTACTCACATGTGCCAATATGCGAATCATGCCTGCCTAAGGTACAACACTTTGATATATGTATGTCAACTAAATATTTGTTCCAAGTTGTTCAATCATTTCATAACCAGAAATGAATCTTTGATAACTGATCAACATAAGTTAGACTCAATCCAAGGAACAATATGACAAATTAATCAACGCAAATGGTGTTGGATTGCATATGTGTGAATCTGATAGAAGTGAGGACGCAGTAACGGAAACAATTGTACGCACACAAGCACATGGAAATGGAAGAAAGTAATTAATTATAGGCTCTAGCTAGAACCTTTTATGTAAATAACTAAATACAAATTTTTTTGTTCAGCTTATGTAGATACAAATCAATCCAATGCTTAACCATGTTTCACATTTTGCCCAAATAATTTGAGCATCCAATACTTATGAAGGGCCGATGATGAAGAACCATAAGCCAATGACATATGTGGCAATGGAAAGATCCGAGGAATGCATTAACACAGCAAATGTGCCCGTGACAAATGCCAGCATCATTGCTACCATGGTAGATAGAGTGAAGCAGAAGGCCACTAAGGCCAGTATGAAAAAGCCTCTAGGATCTTTTTTGTCAAATGATAATGGCATAAATTATTAAAGTGAGAGTCTTGTCCCACATTGGCCAAGTATTATTGAGTTGTGCAATATATAAACCATGGGCATCCCTCATCTCTCAAGACGTCTTTTGAAATTAAGTTAGGCCCATTGAACTTTAACATGGTATTAGAGTCACCCCTTAAGTGTTGGGCAGACCGCCCCCTATTATGATCGTCTTGTCCCACATTAGTCAAGTATTATTGGGTTGTGTAATTTATATAAGAGCCATAGGCATCACGCCTTCTATACCTATGAAATCTTTTTAAACTGTGCAACATGTAAAATAGTAATAGTTAGTGTATGAGAAAGGGAAGAACCAGGGCCTTAAGAATGCAAAATTTATGAAAGGACGTAGTTTGACTGCTGCCAGGAGAAGGGCTGTAGCAGAGTTCTTGTAGCCCCTTGCATGGCAGCAGCTCGGTACTCCACCTTAATGCTAGCATGCTGGGTAGAGTTTTTGATTTGTTTTTAAGAAATAAATTACAGCAATGAAAGGAAAAAAAAGCTACAATGTTTATGTTGTCAAAGTTTACGTTAGAAAATGAAAAAGAACAAAAAAACTGCCTCCTTATTATGAAAAGACAAAAGAAAAAAAAAAAAAAAAATCTCCATGAAATAAAACAAATTTGTTTTTTTTTTTTTTTGGTGCAAGAGAAAAAATTGGGTTACCTTTTCGTTTGGTAATTTTGCACTTTTAAAAGCGATGTCGTAAGCGTTAAGGTTTTCTCTGTTGAAGGCCATCTTATCGACTCGATTGTGAAGCATAAAGATTTGGAATGGTGATAGAGAGGTGTGCTCCCGTTGGCATCCTTCTCATTCAAAAGGTTGGTGAGTGACGAATCATTTAGGATTACCTGCACTGCAGCCTTGGGACAATAAGAGGAGTTCACGGCAAAATGGAGTGCATTCCAACCTCTCTTGTCAACTAGTTCATAACAATCAGGACAACTTGATAAAATCTTTTCCATTACTCTATGATGGCCTTGATGAGCTGCAATGTGAAGAGCAGTCATGTTGTTTGCGTCTTTCATGTATGCTAAATTTCTATCAAAACCCAGCAACAACTCCGTTGTCTTAAAACTATCGAAGTATGCAGCACACAATGAAGCGGAGTCCAACCTTTTGGGTCAGCTTATTTAATTAAAGCACTTGGTCCTTGGGCTTCCATAATTTTACTGGTCATTTCTAAGAGAATTTAAATATGTAGACATAATAATTTTGTAAATGAAATAAGGAAGACTTTTAGAAGATATATAGAAAAAGCATTCATAATGATGTTTGAATGAGTTTATTACCTTATCAAAAAAAGAAAAAAAAAAAAAAAAAAAGAATGATCAGTTTATTACAATTATGTACATGGTGCTCCTACTTTCTTTGTATACTGAAATCAACAATAACCTCACTGCGACATTTTTACTCAATCGGTTTGCATGTAAAATTGTTTCGATTTCCTTCCGTATTGTATATCTTTTACATGAGTTTTAAATGCAAAAGAGAAATGCAGAGCAAGGTATAAGTTCAAGTAAAGCCTTAATTAAATTGATAAATAGGATGAACAATGTTACAAACATAACACTTTCATAACAATATTGAGTTGACAAATTTTTATTAATTCTCATTTAGACTTACCACTATCATTATTTTATTATTTACCATTCACACAGCTTGTCAACTTAGCATTGTTGTGAAATTGTTGTGTTTGTAATTTTATTGAAATAGAATTAGCGAAAGTGACGCACAATTATTACTAGTATTATTATCGATGGTTATTGAGTGGATAGATGTGATTTGTCTTTCATGGAAAGAAATATTTGTTCTTTACCATTTCAGTGTTTTATTTATTTATTTATTTTATTTTTTAATATATATAAAAATATTAGACTTTATTGAAAAGATAATGATAGGTTCACACCACCCTTGTATTACTTTTTCACATCATTAAAAAAAAAAAAAAAAAAAAAAAAAAAAAAAAAAAAAAAAAAAAAAACATTAATATCTATAATTTGTGTACACTAGTGTCCATATTTAGGTGGTCCAATAATGAATACAAATCTTATATCTCATTTTTTGTGTTCCACTCTATACTCCACCAAATAGTATTTTGGTCATTTTTCGGTTTTTTGGAGTATTTTGATCATTTTGAAAGCTTTGAGTATATCTTAATCTCTATATACATACATAATTGAGTAAATTGATAGGAGTATATCTTGATCTCTATATACATACATAATTGAGTAAATTGATAGATTGGATTTTATCTATGATAAAGATTGGGTTGGATAGTAATAGTTATTTTGTTAAATGAATAATAACAGGTAAATGTGCTTTAAACACCCAACCCACCCAATTGCCAACCCTGATGGTGTGAATTAATATTAACCCTTATTGAAAAGAGTAGATTCACATGATGTATGGGAAACCGCCCAAAGAGGACTTGGAATATCTTCCAACCAAACAGATTCATCTTCTACATTTAAGGCAAATTTTGCTTAGAGCTCCCTCTGCAAGTAAGTTACAGCTTTTAGGAACGGCAGAGACTACCCCACTACGAAACAGCAGACTCAACAAACCCTTTTTATCTTACACCAGTAACCCCAATTCAGCCAAGCACTCATATTACTAATTCTCAATCCCATTCTATGACTGAGCGGACACCAAAAAAAAAAAAAAAAAAAGACTTAGAATCCCATGTTTTAGTTCACATTCAAAATGATTTCTTACACTTTCTCAGCAACCAAACAGAGCAGAACATTATTGATATCACCCAACCCGAATGCACAGATCCTATCAATTGCACAACTTTCTCACCGATCTCTACCAAATACATCAAAATCAACAATACCCATATGAATTTTCTCAACCATCACAGAATTTGACAGATCAAAAGCCAAAATCCAAATGGGTTTTCCAAATCTAATCCAAAAGACCCATTTACAAGTGAGAATCGGAAGTCCTCAAAAACAATAATTACGAATTTGTTGAGAGATCAAAAGCTTTTACCCAAATGGGTATTGAAATCTGAATGAAAATTCAACCAAATAAGAGTGAGAAATTGGAAATGATAAGTCTTGGGAATTGAATTGGGGTGGTCCATACCCTTGAACATTCCTGAGGGTCTGGTTGAATCTGGAATCTAGGCTTGTGAGAGTGCTCTCTTTCTTCCTCTGATCTTCTTGACTGTGATTGTTGTTGTTGGTGTTCCTCATGGCTGTCGCTATGCAATAACCATACTCTGTCTCTCTCTGTGTTTGTGCTTTGTATTTAGTCCTTTTATTTTTTGTTTTCTCTCACAACCAAAGAAAAAGAAAAAGAAAGCCTTAACATCAACAACATGCAGTAATAATCAAAACTAAAAGGCAAATGATGTACTTGACTTTAATTAATGATTTTTGTGTATTGTAGGATAAAATTATTAAGGAGAGTCATTAGATGTTTTGTTGGATACATCTCTATATACTATAAATGGATAAGAGAGAGGGAAAATAAAAAATAAAAGGACTAAATACAAAAAATAATATACTATACTATAAATGGATAAGAAAGAGGGAAAGTAAAAAAATAAAAGGACTAAATACAAAAAATAATATACTATAATATAAATGGATAAGAGAGAGGGAAGATAAAAATAAATAAATAAAAGGACTAAATACAAAAAATAATAGGAGAGTCACCTCGCACATACAATATCTAGAAGTGAAATTTTTAAAAATAAACTAAATTAAAACTTTTACGCCAAACTATGCAATGTTTGTATGTTAGCTCAAACGAATAGCGAAGGAGAGGTTTTTATCAAAAAAAAAAAAAAGCGAAGCAGAGGTGAATACATGTGGATAATTTTTTCTTAGCTCCAATTTTGTGATCAAAATATATGAGATTTGGTTAAAATATTGTTTTCGTTCCTAAATTTTTAAAATTTCATTTTTTTTCCATAAACAATTGGAAATGTTACGCTCTTTGTCCTTAAACTTTTAAAAAATATCTTCTTCTTTTTTTCTTTTTCTTTTTTCTAAATCTTGAAACTATTGAAAAAAAAATTCTTCATCTTTTTCATCCATATTGTTCCCCCTAAATTATTGGAAAAAAAGCTCTTTATAAAACTTAGAAACGAAAAACGAACATTTTAAAGTTTAGGGATTAACAAAAAAATTCGTGCAAACTTTAAAGACAAAAAATTTTTTTTTTACTCAAATATCAAGAAGACAATATGCTAATTGTAATTCACAATTATAGTCCAACTTCTTGTAACAAAATTTCAAAAAAATAAATAAATAAATAAAAACTTCTTGTAATGTTTGGTTTGCCTCCCACACCTCTGGCTCCCCAACCTGGGCTGAAGCAAAAGTTGCGTTATTGGTAGTTTCCACAGCCATTCATTGAAGCTCAAGTTTGTTCTTTTTGAGGGTGACGGCAAGGTTGTGATCAACGCTATCAACTTTCCTTCATGCCACTTCCGTGGGAAATTGTTTCCATTCTTAACGACATCTGGGCTCTATTACCTTCTTCTTCTTTTTTTACCTGTTTTGACTTTCTTTTTGGCCCTTGTGGCCAAAATGGATTAGCCCATTCCATAGCTCTTTGGGCCTCTTTTTGTAAGACCTAGAAACCCCATCCCTTCTTGGGTTTTGTCAGAGGAGCAAGATGGGCCACTGGTTCCCCTAGTCATCCTTTCCCTCTTCAATAAAATTACTCATTCACAAACAAACAAAAAAAAACAAAAAATTTAAGTAAATTTGATAACAAAAGTCAAAATAATAATAATAATTGAACTGGTAACTTAATACAAATTGATCAATGCTGCACTGGCATGCAAGCACATGGAATGGAAAAACTTATAGTCTCTACAACTTTCTTTATTTCACTTTTAGTATTCTAATTTATGTTTCATTGTCACAACTTATCACATGTATGATTTTTTTGAAAAGAAAAAAAAATAAAAACACAAATTTGATTGATAAAACATAAAATTGAACAAAAAGATAGACTTAAGATTTCTATTCAGAAAGAGTTTGGCTACAAACTAGTTTATAGCCCAAGGTACAAACCAAGTATGTGACCAAATTAGAAGACAACACGTGCTCCAGTCTGACAAAACAAATAAAACTTAACACCCTTATCTTGATTCTCTCTCTCTCCCCTCCATGCCAAAACCCAAAATGCACTCCCATGGTTCAGCCCTCCCACGGCACAGACGGATAAAAATAATAACCTAAATTAAGATTGGGAACGTCGTGGGAAGCACAAACTACGTGAGGTGACCTTCTCAAATCTGGTCAACAAACCAGCGGCCACCACCCCCAAAATCAGCGGCCATACCCATCTCACATACAAATCCCTATGTTTCCCCAAATCCTTACATTACACCCTTCACTTCAATTCTCTCCAAACAAATTGTACAAAAAAGAAATGGTCAATAATTATACGGATAAATTAATAAAAAACAAAAATATGAAGAATAATTGTCCTTCATTATCGGTATCATTCTTCAAGTCTATCCAAATTCTCTGTAATCCAAAATTCATCTTCTCTATTAACAAATGTAAATTTGATTTTGGCAGAAAACTGAATGCTTTGCTTTTCATTATGTGTCAATATATATACAAAACAATGGACTTGTTGAACACCCCCAGATCTGAAATTCTAGGAGCAACAACTACAAAGATATATGGAAAATATCAATCACAATTACATAGAGAAATAAGACGAGAATCCGGTGGAATGTGCTAGAATATATGAAAACGTCAATAACAAAGAAAGAAAGGGAATCCACATTCTAATCAAAAGTCAAGGAACCCACCTCCAGAAAAGTACGATAGTTTTGAGAGAGAGAGAGAGAGAGAGAGAGAGATCATCGTGGGTTTTGGGGTGACAGAGATAGAATGGTGGGAGAGAGAGAGTAGTGGGACAAGAGAGAGGAGGGATAACGGTGTTAAATGTTATTTGTTCTTTAACTGGTCATGTGAAATTCACATGAATAATACACCTTGTTAGTTTGCGGAAGCATTAATGGCAAATAAAAATTTTCTGTTTCAGTCAAGAATCATTGGACCATATAATCACGGACTTCGAAACAATGTGTATCTCTGTCAGCAATCCAAGTAAGCCTCTTCTTAACAACCCAAGTGTAGGCCTCTTTTAGCAACCCAAGTGTATTGCCTCCCAAGATATTCACGTCTCTCTCTTTTTTTTTTTGTAGAGTTTTTCTAATGGCTGCAATATATCACAATAGTTTTAATGGCCAACTACTAACGTGATATTTCTTATTTATAAGACCATAGTAAAAACCCTAGAGAGAGATTTTAATGTGGGATCCTTAGGGATCTCTATCTTCAGCAGTAGGATAAGTCAATATTTTTTGAAGGTTATTGACTTAAAACTCTTTCAAAATAATTCTTTAATTATTTTAATCATATCAAGATAATATTTTGAACTTCTACAAATTACAATAATGTCCATCAACACATTGCAATTGACCCTTGAAGATTAGAGAATAACAAGTGAAGTCCTTTTACTTACAACTTTATATCTATATGTCCTTCCACCATACTATATTCCACATAAGCCACTAGAACTGGATTAATATCACTGTTATATCCCTAACTTATGTAACCCTTTAATTTCTTGAATTCATAATTCCCTTTGACTCCAAAATAATATATGAAAACACTTTGAAAAAATGTCACTAGCCGGTTTCGTTTTGAGTCCAATACCATTATGAAAATCAACTGAATATACTATCTCATTTAGAGGCTGGTGGATCCATTGTTAACCATCAACATATTTTACTCATTATACATATAACCCAACATGTCCGTATATAGCCTTTAAATGAGTATCACTAGTTGACGTTGTCAAAGTTATGTGCATAATAAATAAATATACGTAAACCTCTCATGTTTGAGGACAATAGGAAAATTGTGATAGAACAACCTTTTAACCGACAGTGATCATCCCATAAGGTGTTCTTAATCAGATCTAATTCAGTGTATGTACTTGTTACATTACACCCACTTGTTTGCTTAAAGTCTCAACCTCAATGATGGAGTAAATCATCCTATCATACAGAAGCACAACAAGTGTAGGTTGTAGTGTTGATATTCTATTAACATCCACAGCCTAGAACAATTTTAAGTTTATGAAAAATTAATCATTACTCCCTGCATTTAGTTCCTTAACTATTAGCATGATTTTTCTACAAAGGTGACATCACATGCCACATTTAAATTATAAATATACCCTTAATAATCATGTATGTGAAAGAACAAATTTATTATAAAATAAAATTCATAGAATTGGTTTTTGAGGACATATAATTCTAACACATGTATCGTCTCTTAATTTGGCCACATACTTGGTTTGTGGCTTTGGATTATAAACTAATTTGTAGTCAAACTCTATCCTTCATGATTTTTTAAAATCTCCCAAGAAATAACCGTACCCCACATTTTGCGCAAATGTTTTAAGGATCTGATACTTATGAAAAGGCCGGGGATGAAGAAGCATAAGCTGATGATACAAGTGGCAATGGCAAGATCAAAGGAATGCATTAACACAGCGTATGTGCCCGTGACAAATGCCAGCACCATTGCTCCCATGGCAGATATGGTGAAGCAGAAGGCCAGTATGGCTAGTGGGAAAGAAAAGTATGTAGGATTCTTCACGTCAAACAATAGTGGCATGAATAGGAGGATAAAGGCAGCAGCACAAGATTGCATCATGGCTATTGTATCTGTAATAACAAATGCTCTGAAAGCAGTATTTTTCATCAGAACTGCAGAGCCTGGATGTGTGCCATCTTTATCTATGAAACCCCCAGGCATGGTAATGCCTGCCGCAAAAGTCACGGTTGCAATGAGTGTGTCGGCTACCAAATGGATTTGGTATGCTTTCTCCATCATAGAAACGAACCGGTCTCTAAGGGGTTTTCTCGTAGCCAACCAATCTTTCGAGTTATTGACTATTCTCATTTTTTTTATAAGATCATCTTTGAAGAATTGTCGAAATTGTTCAGAACGCCAGTACTCGTACTTTGTTTGAAGTCTAATCTTTCTAAGCTGTGCAACATGTAGAATAGTAATAGTTAGTGTTTGAGAAAATTTATGAAAGGACACCATTTGACTGCTGCCGGGAGAGCGGCAGCAGCAGAGTTCTTGCTGCCCCTAGGTACTCCACCTTATTATTGGCATGTAGGGTCACGTAATTTTAACTTTTTTTAGTAACTTTTTTATTTATTTAAGAAATTAATATACAACAATGAAAGGTAAAAGGATACAATGTTTTCAAAGTTCACGTTAGAAAATGAAAAAGTAATGAAAAAACTGTCTATATTATGAATAAATAAATAAATTTACACGTGTTAAGTTTGCGTAATTGTTATTTCAGTACATTAAGTTTAAAAATTATCATTTCAGTCCCATAATCTTCATAACGTGGTCATTTAGTACTTCCGTATAATTTTGTTAAAATTTTGCCATTAACCATTAAAAAATATTTTTTTAATACTAAAAATTAATTGTCAATAAAAATGAAAACCCAATAAACCTACCCGGAAGAAAGAAAGAAAAGAAAGTTTAATTTTTTTTTAAATGTAAATAATTAATATTTTAAATATTAAAAATGGTATGGAAGTACTAAATTGACTACAGTATGAAAGTTATAGGACTGAAATGATAATTTTTAATGACAATTAGATAAATTTAGCTGATGTAAATTGCATTTTACCCTAAAATAAAATTTTCCTCTTTTTTTTTTTTTTTGATGAAATAGAAAAAATTGTGTTACCTTTTCATCTGATAATTCTGCATTAGTTAAAGCGATGTCATGAGCGTCAAGGTTTTGATTGTTGAAGGCCATCTTATCGACTCTGTCGTGACAAATGAGAGCCTCAAGATATTGCGAAGATTTGGAATGGAAATGGAGAGGTGTGTTCCCGTTGGCATCCTTTTCATTCAAAAGGTTGCTGAGCATCGATCTGTCTAGGATGACTTGCACTGCATCCTCAGGCCAACGAGAAGAGTTCACGGCAAAATGGAGTGCATTCCAGCCTCTGTTGTCAACTAGTTCGGAACAATCAGGACAGATTAATAAAATACTGTTCATTATTTCATCATGGCCTCGATGAGCTGCAATGTGTAGAGCCGTCCTGCCCTTTACATCTTTCATGTATGCTGCATTTCTATCAAAAGTCAGCAGCAACCTTATTGTCTTAAAAGAATCGAAGTATGCAGCACAGTGAAGCGGAGTTGACCCTTCTTGGTCAGCTTTGTTAATTAATGCTCTTTGTCCTTGAGTGGCTAGGCTTTCCAGAATCTCTTCCGTCATTTCTAAGAGAATTTAAATACGTTAGATATAAAAAATTTCTGAATGAAAGTAATACTTATAGAAGACGGGAAATGCAAAATCATGAATCATGATGATAATTGAGTGAGTTTAATTATTATTATTTATTGGTATGTGGTGCCTCAACTTTCTTTGTATACTGAAATCAACAATAACCTCACAGCGACATTTTTACTCAACTGTTTGCATGTAAAATTGTATCGAGTTCCTTCCATATATTTAGTATCTTTCACATTAGTACTTTTAAGTGCAAAAGAAAAATGCAGAGAGCGAGATGGCAGCAGGGTTAACTAAAGCCTTAATTTAATTGATAGAGATAGTATTAGTGAAAATGACATACTATTTATTACTAGTATTATTATCAGTGGTTATTGAATGGATATGTAAAATATGTAATGGATAAGGTTTGTCTACAAATCAGTTTGTAACCAGTTTACTATAATCCACTATGTGACAGCTTATAAGACTATCCACATGTTTTTTTTTTTTTTATGAAGACTATCCACATGTATTATTTATAAAAGTCACATGACTCATTAAATAGATCATGTGACTAAAGTACACGTAAATGATCATATTAATTGACATATAGTGGGTTGTAGTAAATTGATTACAAAACAGTTTGTAACTAAACTTTGTCTGTATGTAATTTGTCTTTTAGGGAAAAAAATTATTTGTACTTTTACCTTTTCAGTGTTGATTCTTTTTTTTTTTTTTTTTATTAGAAATATTACTTTATTGGAAAGATTTGACTCACTATACATCGACATACCCATCAATATGGACAATAATTCAACAAATCCTTAAAAGATCTCAAGAGTTTTGAAGTTCAACTACTTCACATCTTCAGTATTTTTTTAATGAGATATTTAGGGTTCAAATACCCCTCTCTCAACAATCAAATTATCAAAACAATAAAAATAAAATAAAAGAGAAAGTACATTTTGCCCACCTGTAATTTGGTTCATTTACAAGTTGCCTACCTGTAGTTTGAAAACTAACACTTTACCCATTTGTTGTCTTTCCCGTTTGCTTCTGTTATCCCAAACGTTAAAAAGTTATAAAAAAAAAAATTATGAAACATATCAAAACTATTTCGCTCTGATCAAAACTATTGATCCCAACAGATTTCTTCGCGGCAGCCCAATCATCATCGATCCTTCTCAGTTCGTTTAATAAAAAGGCTCACGACAAGAGGTCTCTTCCAGTGCCTAGTACACGTTCAAGTGCTTCTTCTCATCATAGCATCAATGTCCCAAAATATTTTAACAATAAAATAATATAACAATAAATAAAAAAATTTGGCAAAATTAAGGCTTCAGTGTGTGTAACAACCAGATCATTGACATTAAAATCTCACTGAAATCCACTTAAGATAAAATTCATAAGCCCTATTTCAAAATCATGCAACTTGTAGATACACAAACACACAAATAAAATAAAGTAAACTACCTAGATCAGAAACTCTAGTCCACAAATAGCATTATCACAGTTGATTGATGTTTATTAAAAAAAAAAAAAAAACTTTGATCGATTGTATAACATCATCACCGCTGATGGATGTTTATAAAAATGGAAAAAAAAAAAAAAAAAAAAAAAAAAAAAAAAAAAAAAAAAAAAAAAGAAGAAGAAGAAGAAGAAGAAGAGTTTGATAGATTGTTTTATAAGAGAGAAAAAATAAAAGAGAGGATGCAAAGGAAATTAGAGAAATCGTTGAGGGTAAGTGCTCAGACAACCAAGGGTTTGTCAATCAGATTCAAGGTGTAATATTCATATCAGAAACTCTAGTCCACAAATAGCATTATCACTTCTGAGAAGGACTAATGAGATCAATCTTTGGGCCGTCGCAAAGAACTCAGTCGGGGCCAATAGTTTTGATCGGAGAGAGTAAGGAGAGAGAGGAGGAGGGAGTTTCATTCGCAATCCTGTAGTTTCTTAGTTTTTTTATATGTTTTTCTTAATTTATTTTTTGTTAACTTTTTAATGTCTGGGGTAATGGAAACAAACAGGAAAGACCATAGGTGGGTAAAGTGTTAGTTTTCAAACCATAGATAGGCAACTTATAAATAGGTCAAACAACAAGTAGGTAAAGTGTACTTGCCCCTAAAATAAAACAGCCCTTAGTCCCTAACAAGACTTGGGAATATCTTACAACCAATCAGACTCATCTTCTACATTTAAGACAAATTTTCCTAAACCATCTGCAAGTAAGTTAAAGTTTTTTTGGCCAAATTACAAATTACACCCTCTAAGTTTGGTCAAAGTTCAATTCAGTCCAATAAGTTTTAACCGTTTCTATTTAGTCCTCTAAGTTTGGTTTGGTTTCAATTTAGCATCTTAAGTTTTGACTGTTTCAATTTAGTACTCTAAATTTATTTTTGTTTCAAAAACTTAAAAGCAAAAAGTAATAAAAATTATTTATAAAAATAAATAATAATAATAAAAATAAAAAAATAAAATAAAAAATCTTGAAAAAAATAAAAAGTTAGAGGACTTAATTGAAACAAAATCAAACTTAGAGTACTAAATTGAAATGCTCAAAACTTAGAGGATCGAATTGAACTTTGACCAAACTTAGAGGACTAAATTGAAACAGTTAGAACTTAGAGGACTAAATTGAAATTTGACCAAACTTATAGGGTGTAATTTGTAATTTAATCAATTTTTTTAGGAAAACCAAAGACTACCCCACTACGAAACAGGCTTAACAAAACCTTTATATCTTGCACCAGAAACCCCAATTCAGCCAAGCGAGATAACTAAACTTTAACTAAATAGCACGCACAAGCAGGGTCGAAGTGCACTCAACGTAACCACGACCAAGGTGGACGTTGCCATCTACTAACAGTAGTCACTTGCCTGTTTCTAGCCTCATCGCGGGCCACCATTTCTGCTGAGGATAATTCTTTGTATTGTGTAACCAGATTGTTTGCCAAGGTGATCACCTCTCTTCAGGACCCAACACATCCACTTATTTTCCTATTCCACACTACCTAAATTTGAATAACAAAACTATTGTTCGACTAATATTAATAATGAGTACGTACTTTTACACTAAATTAATAAGTAAGTACTATAACTACTCCATTATCTTAACAATTTATTAGGTTGAAACCATTAAAAATATACTAAAAATTCAGTATAAATCTTAAATGTTTACTAACCCCTTATTCTTTTACTAACCATCCAACGGATTCCAATGTTGTGCTTCTCATATTCTGTACTTGATCAGACATTGTCCAACCTTAAGAGAGAGGATGATGTAGAACAAACAACACATACTTTCTTGAAACAATGAGACTGTCACAAGTCAGTGCGCAAAGCAAAAAGCAGAAAAGCTCTAGTAGAAATCATTTTGGCGTGGACAACAAAATTACTTGAAATTTGGTGATCTGATTGGAATTGTCGTGAGGATCAAGGCTCATCACCTTCGGCCATGAGCACCATCAGTTTTCGAACAAATCTCTTCCTCTAGGCCTTTAGTTAGTCAAATTTTCCGTTTATAGTAATTTTCCTTTTGTTTGTAGTTTTCAAATTAAAAGTCAAAATAATGTCCCTGTTTTTTTTTTTTTTTTTTGGATGTTTCCTAGAGTAAGTAAGAGTTGATTTAGCTCACTTTTTCCGTTTTTGGTCATTTTAAATATTTCTAGCCTAATTTATTCGTTTCTAAAAGGTTTTTTAACAGCCCTAGGAATCTTTTACTATTTATTACTTGTAGTCGTTAAAGCAATTCAGTTTTAATTAATAATATTTCAGAAAAGAGGTTGTCACTCTATTGTTCTATATTTGTTGTGGATTCTAGGGTTTTATAACTGAAATGGGAGACATGTTCTTCTCCTTACTATTCAGTTGCTTTAGAGGAGAAATGATGTATAGAAAACAGTTTTTGTAGATAGAGAAAGAGAGACACACCAACTTTAATTATAATATATACCCTAGTTTTTTTGTAAATAAAAGTTCAAATTCTACTTTATAAAGAAAATCAAAGTTCAAATTTTCATTCACATTGTTGTAATTATCCAATTATATATAATTAATACCATTTTTTTTATAGCAATTTAAAATAAAATATATCTAGCATCTTATAATATAATATATTTTACCAAGTTTTGTCGTATCTTTCATGAATTACTAACCAATAAACTTTATAGCGTTACTCCTTTACTAAATTATGCAATGTTGAAAAAAAAATTCAATAAATAAATAGGCATTACCTTCATCATCCCAAATGATTGCAGCATGTAACGTTGTTCTACCAAGAGGGCCACCATGAGTTAGTGATGTGCAGGTGTTTAAAATTTCAGACACCAAGTTTTTAAAATTGAAGGTATATGGGTGATCACACCATAACAAGTGTGGACACTCATATACTATAATCTAGCCTTTTGGTGGTTGGTTATTCCCTAGAGAAATCCAAATAACTGTCAATAACTAATTGACGGTTACTGGAAGTTAATAAATTGTAAGAAGTTACAACTCTTAACAGTTCTAATATAAATAGAACTGTTGATGATTATAATTTATTCTAACGTTAATTCTTTCTCTCAAGTGATAAACACCCTTACAGGAATCCACCAGATTGTTTTGTTTTGTTTTGTTTTTACATTATTCATATTCCATCAATGATATTAGAGCCTTCATGGTGGAAGAAGAGAGAAAGAAGAGAAATATTGGAAGAAATTTTCTGAAAAATCTATTTGGTCAGGAATAATTGCAAGAGAATCACTAACGGGAATGGGAAGTCACAGATCACATGGTTGTAAAATCCATTATATGCATCATGTGAACTGGGTGATATCCACACTTGGTTAGTAAAAAACGCTGATAAGGTCACTTAAGGAAAGCCTAGGAAGTACTTGTGGAAATTTCAGCGCAAGTCGATGTATTATTAAATACACGCGGCTGAAGTCGTTAATGATGGTATGGGTATGGACAGGTTTTCCCATCTATAAAGACTGATGCCGGTCACTTGAAAGATAGTGATTTCAAAGTCACCTGGAGTATAATATCGGTTTGATTACGAAGATAGGTGCGGTCAGAATGGATGACAAGAATAGTGTGCATACAAGAGTATAGTCGTCTTCTGACGCCGATCTGTATGGTTTATACAGATAAGAGTTGGTATGGGTTTTATTATTGGTAACAGGTTGATATACCAACTAACTCATGCGATTTCACTTTATAGTGTGATCAAGTGGGAGATGAAGGTATATGAGTGATCACACCATAACAAGTGTAGACACTCATATACTATAGCCTAACCTTTTGGTGGTTGGCTATTCCATTAAGAATAGAGAAATCTAAATAACTGTCAATAACCAATTGGCGGTTACTGAAAGTTAATAAATTATAAGAAGTTGCAACTCTTGACAGTTCTAATACAAATAGAACTGTTAATGATTATAATTTATTCTAACGTTATTTCTTTCTCTCAAGTGATAAACATCCTTACGGGAATCCATCAGATTGTTTTTTTTTGTTTTTTTTTTACATTATTCATATTCCATCAAAAATTTCTCTCGACGGCTATGTAAAGTGGAGTCTCACCAGCATCATTAGCCGAATATGAAAAATTCGGACCCTTTCGAATCAACAATTTCACCACCTTAAGATGTTCATTACGTACAGCCTCATGTAAGTCCGTGTCTTTCTCATTATTCTTCATCTCGCTTGTGCCATAATAGTGATGGACACTTACGTAGAATTTCATTCATAAAGTTGGTTGTTGTTGATTCGGGTTCTTTAGTTAAGGCTGTGAGGTAAATATGAAGGATTGTGTTTCTATTTGGGGTTAGTAGGCTGTTAAGAGGCTCCTCAATACTATTAAAGATCTGGATAGAACCTTTCGCTGCAGCATAGTAGTACTCAGGCTCCATGCCAGAGTTGACCTCTGTTTGTGCAGGCTGACTGCTAGGTGCTTGATCAATGGCGTCCATTCTATATAAGTGGCTAGCTTCTCGTTTTAAGACCACGAATTTTTTAAAAAGATAAAGTTTACTGAGGAGAGAGAGAAGATAAAGGCAACTAACGTGTCAAACAAAAGAGACTTTAAAAATCTAAGGAGCCAATTAAACCATGCCACGTTCAAACTCTTATCTATTCTGTCAGGTCTAAACAATATGGTTCCTATACCTCTTTGGGCAACACTTTAAGAAAGGTAAAACATGGCTTTTGCAATGATAAAGAGGTTTGTGTGAAGTCACTGCTTCGCTTGTAAGTTGCGTCATGTGCATGACGTTCACCAAAGCTTAAGATGGGGAAACATTGATGAAATCGACCAGAAAATCTGACTCCCATTTATTATTGGTTGGAAGCAGGCGAACGTCTCGTAAGGAGTTCATTAAATGTTTACTATTCTTTTTACATAAGTTATGCATCTCCCTTATTCATCAAAAAAAAAAAAGTTATGCATCTCCCTAATTAAATTTATGGTACGGTAAGATTCACCACTTCTGTGAGAAGAGAAAATACATATTTAATATATTACGAAATATTATATAATTTTCCTTAGTCGAGAGAGGTGAGGGATTAACAGAGGAGAGAAAAAAAAATATCAATTGCACTGTTTAACCGTGAGACCCACTAACTGTAATAATTGAGTTAAGTTATATCTCAAGAATTCTCAAAACAGCTCAAAGGGCCTATTTGAATTAGGTGTGGATCTTCCCGGATTTGAGTTAGTTTTTAGAATTGATTCAAATTTGATATACCAAACATAATTTTTTTTGTATGAGACTGGTGATTTTAAATTCGGTGTACCAAACACTCCTAGAGACTTGCACGTGATCAAGTAATCACTGTAGAATTTGTTTTGATTTAGAGTTGTTAATTAGCTGTACTGTTAGTAATCAAAGGATATAAATATAACCCTACCTTTTAATCAAATATTCTCCCTATCCTTTTATCAAATAGAGATAAAATGGAAAATAAAAATTATTATTATTTTTTATCTCTTACCAACCAATAAATTACCCATTACTTTACTAAATCACGTAATATTAAAAAAACAAATTTAGGCAAATACCTTTATCATCCCAAATTACCGCAGCATGCAACGTTGTTCTACCAAGGGGGCCACCATGAGCTGGTGATGTGCAGGACCGTAAAATTTCAAGTACCAAATCTTTAAAATTTCTCTCGACAGCTATATACAGTGGAGTCTCACCAATATCATTAGCAGAATATGAAAACCCTGGGCCTTTTTCAATCAACAATTTCACCACGTCAAGATGATTATTACGTACAGCCTCATGTAAGGCCGTGTCTTTTTCTTTATTCGGCATCTCAAGCATCTCCTTGACGGTTGTAGTAACCCCACTTTCGAGGTCTTCTTGGAAAGATTCTGCATGTTTAATTAGGACTTTCACCATACTAGCATGCCCATACCTTGACGCGATATGCAAGGGAGTTTCACCCTTTGTATTAGCTTGCCATAGCAGTAATGAACACATTTTGAGAATTTCATTCACAAAGTTGGTCTGTGACGATGATTCTGATTCTTTTTTTAAGGCTGTGAGGTAAACATGAAGCACTGTGTTTCTATTTGGGGTTAGTATGAGATTAAGAGCCTTCCCGATATTTTTGAAGATTTCGATTTTACCTTGTATTGCAGCATAGTAGTATTGAGGGTTCATGCCAATGTTGAAATCTATTAGCGCAAGCTGACCAGATGCTTGATCAGCTTCAAGCGAAGTGGAGGAAGCCATTCTGTATTTAGTGGCTTCTATATATCTCTCTCTCTAAGCAATATGGTCGTTGAACGAAATGGAATTGCTTCCTATACTTCCTGTGCCTACCACGTTTTATATATACTACTCCTCTCTACCTCGTTTTGTACTCTCGCTTTAAGACCACGAATTTTTTAAAAAGATAAAGTTCACTGAGGAGAGAGAGAAGATAAAGGCAACTAACGTGTCAAACAAAAGAAACTTTAAAAATCTAAGGAGCCAATTAAACCATGCCACGTTCAAACTCTTATCTATTCTGTCTGTCAGGTCTAAACAATATGGTTCCTATACCTCTTTGGGCAACACTTTAAGAAAGGTAAAACGTGGCTTTTGCAATTCAATCGTGTCTTTTTTACTTTGAGTAATGTTAGGATACCTCTAATTTTACAATCAAATATTTACAAATTCACACGGCTTTGACATGACATAACACCATACTAATCTTTAAGACAATAGTTTTATAGATCCGCATTAATTTAATAAAATTATTAATATTTTAAAAAGAAGAGAAATTTTCTATTTTACTTTTTATGTTTCAATTTATATTCCACTAATTATAATTAATCATATATTAGATTGTGTTTGATTTTTTTTCCTTTTTAAATCTTAGTTTTTTTATAAGGAAAGGAAAAAAATATATTGCAGGTTATGATTAGTGGGGTATAAAATAAAACATAAAAAGTGGGATACAAGATCTTCATTCTTTTAAAAACACTTAAAAATACCCAAACAAAACCAAAAACACAAAAATCTCGTCTCTCACATTGATAGCTGCCGCCCCTCCTCCAAGCTGCCTTCGCCTCCTTCACGCCGCCACTCCATCGCTCCGAAAACTCCCAAAACCCATCACTCGGAGTCTCCTTCTTCCCCAACCCACACAACCTTTGCGAAGAACACCTAAAAGTCATCATCCTTTGGTGCCGTTCAAGCCCAACGAATCGCATCGCCTCAATCCTTCATCTTATTCTTCTTCTTCACATTTGATTTTGGGAGTGATGGATCTAACTTTTTGTTGTTGGAACTATGTATGGGGGTTTTGTATTTTTGGAATTACGGGGAAAAGATTTGTGGTGGTTGTGGTGGTGTGAGTTTGGAAAGAATAAGAAAAACAATCAGAAAACCCAAAAATAATAATAATAATAATGTGGAACATCTAAGAATAAGAAATTCTTGGAAACCCAGAACGAAAATTTATCACAACATTCAAAAAAATATATTCATTCACCTTTGTTCCTCTTTCTCCAGTTTCCAGGCGTGACAGGAACCAAAACCCATCACTTAAATAATTAAAAAAAAAAAAAATCATAACGTTATTTTGTAAACCATCGTGTTGAAATTAAATAAATAAATAAAAATTAAAGCTTCACATGATTCTTACCAAATTCACAGATACCTAGAAGAAAATTTATCACAATATTGAAACCCATCACTTTAAAAATTCCAATAAAAAAAGAAAAAAAAAAAAAAAAAAAAAAAAAAAAAAAAGCTCGAAAAATGATGAATATTTTTAACGTTATCTTGTTAATGATCATGTTGGAATTCAAAACAGGAACACATGAAATCTTAGAAACCCAGAAGACCATCTATGAAACCCATTGTTCACCAAAAAAAAAATTGCTTCACTTTGCTTCTTCTATCCCAAGTTTTCCAGGTAACCAAACAAAACCAAATCCATTATTTAAAATCCCCAAAAAATAACAAAAAGAAAGAGACTCTCAACGTTATCCTGTTGTGGTGGGAAGACAACACCTTGGGGAGTCTTTAATTGAGGACTTAATATAACACATAAGGACACCACTTTACCCAAAAGCTTAAGCTTATGGGTTTTGGCCCAGTTATGTTATATTAATTTCTCAACATTTTTACTCCTTCTCCATGTGGGACTTCCACTCACACGTGTATACCCAACAATCTCCCCCTCACATGTGTGTCATCCGCACTCTTATTTATGGGAATCTTGTACGTCTATATCATCCATGGGAACCTTGCGCCACGTCATTGTTCAAACCCATTGGCAACTCTCTATATATGTTGGTAGGACCCCCTTGCCTATGGGCTTTTTCTTTCTCGCATCATCCATAGGCCTCTCATACGCCATCCATGAACACATGTCATCCCGGCCCGCACTCTTATTCATGGGAATCTCGTACGTCTATATCATTCATGGGAACCTTGCACTGCGTCATTGTTCAAACCCATTGGCAACTCTCTTTGTTGGGTCTTTTTCCAAGATCGTTGTGAGGGCTTTATCAGGCTTTCTTTGTGCAATATACACTTGTATGAGCTCCAAGAACACGCACCCAGTCCCTGCTCCAACTGCGAAAGGGGCCATGTTCCCGCTCTCCATCTGCGAAAGGAACTTTCATAACCTTACCACCTTGCCGCACACCACCATGGGCTCTGATAGCATTTGTTAGGGAGATAACATATTGGAGAGCCTTTAATTGAGGAGTTAATATAACACATAGGGACACCACTTTACCCAAAAGCTTAAGTTTATGGGTTTAGGCTCAGTTATATTATATTAATTCATCAACATCTTTATTCCTTTTCCATGTGGGACTTCAACTCACATGTGTATACCTAACAGTTGCAGTGGTGGTGGTTTGGTCGATCTCTCTCTCCAGATCCAGTTGTTCTATGGTTTTTTTTTTTTAGAAGCAATTATTGTGTGTGGGTGAGTTCATTTTGGAGTGTGAAATAAAGTAAAAAAAGGTGAGGTGTCATGCTTTAATTGGTGGGTGTAAAATCGGGGTAATACATCGGCTCCTTATTGAATGTATTTTCAATAAATAAATAAAAAAGACAAGAAAAAAAAATGCACCTAACTTTTAATAGCATTTCATTTCAAACTACAACATCTAATACACTTATACACACCCACCAAAGTCCAAACGACTACTTAGTACTATCTACTAGACCCAGACCCTAAATACTCTAATCTAACTCTTATATCATTTTATTCTCCACCTAAAATGCATGCACCTAGAGCTTTTAATAACATTTCATTTCAAACTACAACATTCAATACACACCCACCAAACAACTACTACACCCAAACCTGAGCTTTTAATGACATTTCATTTCAAACTACAACATTCAATACACAACCACCAAACAACTACTACACCCAAACCCAAATATCCCAATCTAACTTTTATATCATTTTATCTTCTCTACCAAAAAGGTTTGACGCTAAAAAAATAGTAAGATATAATGGTCTTGACGGGATTATATCTTAGTGTGAATAATTTTAAAACTCATCATTCAACTAAGATATAATGGTCTTGACGGGATTATAAAATTTGATTACAGATTGTATAACTTTAAGGCTTGATTTTTTTACTTCACATTGAGAACATGGATGATTTAGTCAAATTGGGATTTGATGATCTTTATAAATTAGTCTTGATAACTTAGAATTTATATTTAAAATCCTTTTAATTGAGGCATCATCGGATTATATCCTTTTAAAAAAGAAGTAAGATTTGTGCATTCGAAACTTGTAATAAGACATCGAACCATCTACTAATAAGGAAAAATAGTTGTTTGTCATCTACAAAAAATTTGACGACCATATTAGTTAGAAAATTTAATTTTTGTCAAAACACACCTTCTTAAAAATAAGCAGACAAAGATAGGTGAAGAATTTACATGGGCTTGATTGCATATTGTTGGCACTGTAAAGAGAAAGAAATTACTCAACCAATAAACAAAAAAGATAAGAAGGGGCTTTACGTAAAATATTTGGTTAATTTGCACTGCTACATTGGGTTTAGGTGTATCAGTATATAGACAATCCATATTGATCAATTCTATATTTATTTTAGCAAAATCAAGCATCATTATTGTCAAATCAAAGGACTTCCTAACTTCTCCAATTTCAGGACAAGATGTAAGGAACAATTGGCCACCATCCTCTGGAATTTTGTTTATTAGCTAATTTTCCCTTTCATCAACTAAAACGATATGCGATCCGATAAGCACATGTACCATCGATTCTTTCTTAATGTTGAAACCAAATGATCTTCCGGAGGAATTGGCAATATTATAAACTAAACTAATTTATTGGAATTGGATATTGTAGGTATAAAGAGGGGCATATACCATGGAAAAAACCAAGGCGACAACACATTTTTGGTTCAATATGGATGTGATTAACTAGATTCACATTCTCAGCAGAATACTAAAGATAGTTTTATGACTTTATAATTATAACACGTTCGTTGGATTGTCCGCTAAAGGAGGCTATGTCAATTATGAAATTAGGTGTCAATTCGGTGGAGTACACCGTGAGATATTATGAGAGGTTCGCCTGCTTCCAACCAATAATAAATGGGAGTCAGATTTTCTGGTCGATTTCATCAATGTTTCCCATCTTAAGCTTTGGTGAACGTCATGCACATGACCCAACTTACAAGCGAAGCAGAGACTTCACTCAAACCTCTTTATCTTTATTAAAGAGTACATATCGTACGTTCAGACATTATCACATGTCTTTTCTGATAGGACTATCACTCGTTTAATAATTACAAATGAAAGGTACAATACATATAAAAAAACAAATGAAAGGTACAATTTCATCAATGTTTCCCATCTTAAGCTTTGGTGAACGTCATGCACATGACGCAACTTACAAGAGAAGCAGTGGCTTCACACAGGATTTGACTTACGTCCAACGTACAGTACCGTCCCACCAACAGTAAAAAACTAATTAAAAAAAGCTGTGACCGGTTGGGCAGGTAGCCGGTTTACAACAAATGACATCAAAGTTACAAAATATGACATACATTTTACAAGAATTAACTAAATAATACTCATATTAACAAATATTGTACTACAGTAAAGTAAAATATTATCAAAACTTTCAATTACTTTACAACACTAAAGAGTATTAATCCAAAACGTGAGAGAAATTACAAACTTTGACAATA
>BKZX01027906.1:0-12998 GCA_014362285.1 Fagus crenata
GAATACAAGTGCAAAATATGTGATGTTCTGGAAAACCTTTTTTGCTCATAAAAAGGAAAATATTTTCCCTTCTACCGGGTTTGTTTTCCATCAACCACTAAAAATGTTTTCCGTTCATTTGCGTTTCCATTGTACCAAATACCAAAACTTTTGAAAAATATGATGAACTAACAGAAAATGGAAATCCAATCTATGCAACTCTATGACAAAGCTTTTGTGTTTTGGTGAAAGAATTTTTTTCTTATGTTATTTTGAAGTAAGAGTCTGTGGCATCTTTTCCATATCTTAAATATTCTTTCATTGTTTTGGATGCACGCTCGAAAATTTCCTTTGATTCAGTGCCCCTAAGATTCTGTTTGCCTGGCGAGGGCTGCAAGATCAATGTCTTTTGATTAAGGTGATCTCCTACGTCAAAAGTTATGGAAATCTGTATCCTTGAACTCTCATCAAGCAAAGTAAGGTAAATTAACTGATCAGGGACCTAGTTAATGGTAATTAACCCATTTCAGTTTACAGCTTGCTCAGAATTGTCAGCAGCATACCAGATTTTCCACACTACTTTCATTCTCAAGTGGCAATTGACTTCAGTTCATCAAGAAAAGGGTGATCACACCGTAATTATGGCGTGATCACCCTTTTATTCTTTTATCTCCTCACATGATAACGATAAGTGATAAACTATAATCAGCATGAAATATTGGTACTAATTATGCCACATGCTAATGCTAACTCTCATCTATGATCCCTTATAGATTGGTATGAGACAGAGACATAAGCCATACGTGTGCACACTTATCACTTTCCACTGCATCATTTCTTATATACTACCCATTACTAATAGTTGGCTTCTATTTGGAACGTTGCCAGGTAATTCACAATGAGTTCACCTAGTCCATTATAGTGATAGATCATAGATCCTAGGCTAATATTTCTAGCGTTCCCTGCACGAAATCTTGATTGAGAAGCCAAGCTATAAAACTCATATATTTGCTAGCAGCTGCCATTAAAAAAAAAAAAAAAAAAAAAAAAAACTCAATTTTTAACTCCCCACTAACGAGGAAAATTCTTTGATCCGTTTCCGTTTTGATCACTGTGGAGTAACACGCATATCATGTTACCTCAAACGGGACAAATACAATCTTGTCATATTACATGCCATTTGGAATGTCATTAGGAAGGCAAAAAAACACATTTAAAAATGCAAAACCCAGATTTTATGTTAGGTAAAAAATAAAAAAAGGCATGGTTTGCAAAAAAAATTGCCTTCAAAATCACGTTTTGAAAATGAAGAATTTTGGATTTGGTAAAAAAGAAAAAAAATGCATGGTTTGCAAAAAAAAATTGCCTTCAAAAATCACGTTTTGGGAATGAAAAAGCTTCATTTTCAAAACGTGATTTGGCAAAAAAGCATGGTAAGCATGGGCGGATCTAATGAAAGACCACGTGCTCACACTCAAATTTTTTTTTTTAATTATTTAATAGAAATATATATATATATATATATAATAAATTGATAAAATGCCATCCTAAAAATAAAATAAAATAATCCCAAATGACACAAAAAAGAAGGCTAAATAACATAAATAATAATAATAATAATAATATCAATAAAATTAGACAAAAAATAAAATCACAACAACAACAACAACATCAATGTATTTGTGTTACTGTGACTTTTTTTTTTTTTTTTTTAATATGATTGATTGTGTTTTATATTTAGTAAGTTATTAGGTTTTATTTTGTTACTATTTGAGTGTTTGTTAGTTTTATTAGTGTAGAAAAACAAAAGGAAAAACTTTAAAAAAAAAAAAAATGTTAATTTTATATTTTATGATGTGTTAGTTTATTTTGTGAATATTTTTTTTTCTTTTAATATTTTAGAAATAATAATGAAGAAATACTTCAAAAGAAAGTTGGATGAATAACAACTTGACTTAATACATAGAGAAACATATTTTTTGTAGCATTAATAATGAAGTAATCATACAATGATTTTAAAATATAAAAGGACATCAAAATCAATTATAAAAGGTTATAAAGAAGTTTTTGTTTGTCACTTTTTGTTTATATTAACAAAGTTTGAAATTTAAAGGTACCCACCTTGGATAACCCCTGAGTGGTGAGGAATTTAAAGGTACCCACCTTGGATAACCCCTGAGTGGTGAGGAAATGGGTTAGCAATGGGACCGTACATATACAATGATCAAAGTCAATAAGATCAGCCTCAAAAGTAAACAAAAGAAGTTTCATGCTCATTCCTACGAAGTTTCCTCAATTCTTCTCACAAGTCTATGATATTTTTTCAGTTCGTCTCTTTATTTGGTTCGTGGTCTTACAACATAGGTGTTGGCGTGTAGCAAGCAATTAGATAAGCCTTGATACAAAGTCACTGAGCCGAGAAGCATAAAAGATTTTCTCCCTTCATTTTCTGATCTCTAGTTTACTGTACACATTCACTCTTCTTCGTATCGATCTTCGTCATCAATCTCATTCGGGTATTCCTTTGTAGATTTTGCTTTTAATTTTTCATTTCCCTCAACTTGTTTCAAGTAAGTTTTGCTGTTTTCCTTTTATGTTCACTTGAGCTTAATAGAATCTTGTTCGCAGTTTTTGCTTCAATTTCTTTTTAGATAATTCAGAACCTTTTATTATATGACCAACTGTCAAGAAAGAAACAAACAAGCCAAAAGGCCAACAACCCTCACTGCAGAAGAACACTGCAGAACTCTAACACAACAGACATAACCAGCAACAAGCTGGGCAATTCATAAAAAACCAAATCTATCCCAAATACAAACCCAAAGCTAAACAGCAACATGTCTTCTTAATACCCCAGCAACACTAATACCCCAGTTACAACAGAGAATTCTATTTAAAATGGTAACTCTGAAACCATTCTTGCTATGAAGCCGATTCTTCACATCTCTCTTGATAATATTGAGGAGTTGATCTTCAGATTTAATCTGTCCAGCATGAATAATATCATTTCTTTGTGACCATAGAGAATACACAGTGGCCCACCAAGCCACCTTACACACAATAGCCCTCATTTTTGTTCCTTTCAAGTGCACAACACCCCACTCCAATAAACTATAAAGTATTTCATTCACAGCTCTCCATATTACGACTGCATAATAATTAATTACCCTTCAAAAAAAAAAAAAAATTGGATCATTCTCGTCAGTGCCAGCAGGGGCGGAGCTACGTTGCTTCAAAATTTGAATTTTCCTTAATAATGTATATGGCAATTAAAGTTTAGCCCCCCAAAAAATAATAACCAGGCCCCCTTTTGAGTTTTGTCTCTTCTGAATTTTACTCAATGATTTTAACTAATGAACAATAACGTTTTTTTTGAAATAACATAAAAAGATTAGTCTTTAAACAGATATGGTCCAAGCATAAAGCCATTTAAGTAATGGCTTGGGCTCCCAAAATTAGGAAGGTCCCAAAATTTTAAAAGCCACGTATATATAAGTGGTCATTAAAATACTCAATAAAAAATGCTGCACAAATTCCATTGAAAAAGATTTTTTTTTTGTCTTTCTCTAAACACACCATACGTACTGCTGCTGCTGTGCTGTACAAGTTCCATTGCAAAAGATTTGTTTTTCTCTTTCTTAAACACACCACACACGCATTGCTACTGCACAAGTTCCATTGCAAAATATTTTTTTTTCTCTTTCTCTAAACACACCACAGACATACACCTCAAGTCCTCAACTCCCTCAACTCTCAAGCCTCAACGTCATAGCACATTAAAATACAAAATAAAACTTTTTTTTCCAACAATTCAGCCGGCTGCTACTCTTCAATTCAATCAATTGTACAACAGTACAAGATTTTTTTTTTTTCTCTCTACCTCAATTCCCTCAGGCCTCAACGCTCTTTCTCTACTCTTCAATTTCTCCACTTTTCTCCTTTGGAAAGCTTAGTCTTGCCACCCTTAAAAATAGCTTCAGCCGGACCAGTTTTGAGCAGAACAAATCACAACTCTTTTGTGCTCTCTTTTAGCCCTCCATAAAATAATTCCTGGCTATGCCCCTGAGTGCCAGTGCAAGCCGCCACTTTCCAATCCCATTGAATCTGGTCATCCTCTCATTGTCAATGGAAGTTGTTTCACAGTCTATTTCAAAGTTATTGAGGTCCGGGAAGAGAGCAAAACAATCTTCAGGTCTTCCTGAGGAACTATGCCGTCGATTTTCACTCGCTGAGATCAAGAGAGCTACCAATAACTTCGATAAACATTTACTAATTGGAGATGGATATTTTGGTATAGTATATAAAGGGAGTATTGATGACCGTACCATGAACATTGTAATAAAGCGTATGAAATTCGGGTATGAACAGTGGTTCGACGAGTTCAGGAACGATGTGCTGTTGGTTTGCCAGCTAAGTCACCCTAACCTCGTCCCTCTCATCGGATATTGTATGGATGAACCCGAGATGATCCTAGTCTACGAGTTCATGGCCAATGGAAACCTCAGCAACCGCCTCTTCGTCACTGACAGTGACAGCGATCCCCTCCCGTGGAAACAAAGACTCCAAATTTGCATTGGAGTGGCGCGTGTACTGCACTACCTTCACGTTGGGGTGAAGCATTGTATTATCAACGGTAACGTGAAGTCGAGCAACATTCTATTGGACGAGAAATGGGAAGCCAAGTTGTCAGATTTCCGGTTGTCCAAGATCGGTCCCCCGAGCTTGTCAAATAAAGCTTTAATTAGGGTGGATACTAGAGTGGCGGGTACTATTGGATACTTAGATCCCGAGTATATGCAGAGCAAGCAGCTGACCGATAAATCCGATGTCTACTCTTTTGGTGTGGTATTGCTGGAAGTACTCTCTGGTAGAAAAGCTTCTGACAACACTGTGACAGTGGAAGAGCAGATGGATCTATTTTATTGGACCCGAAAGTGCATACGAGAAGAGACCGTTAATCAGATCATTGATCCGTATCTAACGGGGAAGATAGCTCCAGAGTGTTTCAACATTTACATGGACATTGCAACTTCTTGTCTGCGAAGAAAGGGAACCCAACGTCCCACGATTTGTCAAGTGGAGCTAGGACTTGAACATGCACTGCAGATGCAAGAGAGCGCGGATTTGGATCCTGTCATTGGGGGTGCTCATCAATATATGTATCCCATTCTTGAATGTAACAGTACTGATTCTCCACCTGAGGAAGATGAATCTGTTTGTGAATCAGGTAGCAGCACATCTGCCAGATTGTCCTTGGACACAGCCACGCCAATTGGCCAATAATTAAGCACAAACAAAATATATATTCTTCAAGAAAGTTGATCAAAATCACATTCCCAGAACCTAATAGGCAATAGCAGGTTGCTACTTTTTTTCCCCTCTCTTTGTTTATGGCGTGTATGATAAAAATGTTGTGATTCAAGCTGTGTCTTCTTACTCACTCTCAAATGAGTCTCTTCTACTATATCTGATATATAAAGAAACATTGAGGGTACTTTGGATTGAAATAGCATTTGACTTATTTAATTATACTCGTCAATAACCCATGCAATGTATGAATTAATTTAACAAAACATTAATTTTTTTTCATCAATAAAAAATTCTGAATTATACAAACAAAAAAGAGGGACCTGTATATGTTCAAAACCTATGAAAATTTATACAAACGTGTGTATGGAACTATTTTTAACTAGATTGTCAGCTAGGCACATACTAGAACCTGAGGCATGGTCTAAATATGATGTGACACAAAGAATGAGAAAATTGAAGCCCAAGATAGACTTCAAAATAGTGCATCGATACTTGATGATGTGTGTGAAAATGAGGGGCTCTTGGTTTAGGTTACAGCATGAGGCACATAGTTGGGATTTACGCTTAGTTCAGTTCAGTATGCCAGAGGATATAGTAAAATAATAGATTAGTAGCGCGTTTATACCTTGTAGTTTTTTTTTTTTTTTTGAGATTTATACCTTGTAGTTTATATGACTTAAAACTGATGATATTAGAAATAGAAGTTGCTGATGTGATGAACACTGCAGAGAGGTTGCTGATGTGATGAAGACCTGGATTATTGACTTCTTGTTGTGATGAGTACTGCAGTGAAAGTACACGACTTGTAGCTGGATCAGCCTGTGTTTGGATCCTCTTTTTTGGGAATGCATTCCTCCTAGAATGCATTTTTGAGAATGCATTTTGTTGAAAATAATACGTTTGGTAAAATATTGAAATTATTTATAAGAAGTGATAATGCTGAAAGGAATTGTGTTTGATTGGTATATTAAAGAATATATTCTTCCTATTAAATAATATATTATTAGTATACTTTATGTAATTAACATTTTTTTTTTTTAATATCTCAATGCAAGGCTAAAAATACATTTACTACCAATACAATAACAATGTAATAAAGAAATAAAAGATTACGTTGTGATTTAAATTAATGTCTACTAATAAAAAAAAAAATAGATCATGATTTGTGCACATCTCCTCGTACACATTTTTATAAAATTTGAACAATGTAATAAAAAAATATAGAGAAGTGTGTATTGTATGTGCAATAGAGATATACACAAACCATTTATGATAAAAAAAAAAATCATAAACATCCTCTAAATAAATTTTCATAATTCTACACTTTGCACCACACAAAGTGAATATACAAATAAAACCAATTTAGTTTTTTCCTTTTCAAATTTTTTTTCTTCTTTCTTTTCCACTCTCTCTTTTTTCCCACCATACACGCAAACCCCACTCCCCATTTCTTTTTTCTTTTTTATTTCCTTTTTTTTTCCCGGGTCCGGCTCCCCTCCCATTCAAAAGCCTCCAGTTTCCTCCAGTTTTTATCTTGATGAAGGACATGTGGCAGATAAAAAATCAAATGGTAAAGAACAAGCCACTTCAAAACTAATTTACTTCTCTCTCTCAACCTCACAACTCACAACACCGAGGCCGCCATTCCAACTGAGACTGTGGTTGAGAAGCATTCGGCGGTGGAGAAGAAATCAAGGAGGCCAGAAAAGCCTCTTGCCAAAATAAATCTACAGTGGTGATCAAGCCCAGAAGCAGCAAGCTAGCAATTAACCCCACATGAATTTTTCTCATAGATACAAACCAAAACCCCGTTAAAAAAAAAAAAAAAAAAATCCACAAAACACTCTTTGTGCACTGAGAGAGAGATTGGAAAAGCAATCTTTGGAATTCTCATGAGTCTCCATGTGGCTACTTTTTCAATTGAAAAACCCAGTACAGCTTTGGATGTTCTTCTTTTAATTGGTTGCTTTGGTTCGGGTATGCTCAAGTTGCTTCTATTTGTCCTCTTTGTTCCTTTATTTGATGATTGGATGATTATCTTTGTGAACTTGCACTTGTTTAGCCCATTTTCCCCTTTTTTGCTTGCTTTAGTAGATTCGTTTTCCATCATCTCAGTTGGAAGTTGGAATGACGTACCACCGGCATGTTGAGAGAGAGAACTAAAAGGTGAGGTTGAGAGGAAGAAGTAAATTACTTTTGAAGTGGCTTGTTCTCTACCATTAGATTTTTTATCTGCCACATGTCCTTCATGAAGATAAAAACGGGAGGAAATTGGAGGCTTTTGAATGGGAGGGGAGCCGGACCCTTTTTCCCCCACCACCCATGTACCCCTCTGGCTTTCTGTTTTCTTCTCTCCCACCACACACATACATCCCTCCTCACCCATCTCATTTTTTTCTTTCATTTCCTCCTCACAATTCACACCCCTCCCCCATTTCTCAGTTTTTTATTTTTTATTTTTTCTCTTTTTTATATAACATCCAAACATTACAAATAAAATAAAATAAAAAACATAATGTGACATAAAATCCAAAAATTACAAATAAAATGTTGGAAAAAGCACATCATAACAAGTTTATATTAAACAAAGAAAAAACATTACTAACAATCATTCCAAATCATCCCTAGTTCTTTAATACAAAATGAGAAAATGAGAAAATAAGAATACTTTTTCAAAGATAAAAGAAAAAAAGAGAAAAAATAGGGAACATATCAAAAAAAGAGAAAAAATAGGGAACAAAAGAGAGGGAAAGAAAATAAAAGAAAGAAAGAAAAAAATTAAGTAGAGAATCCAAACACAGGCTTATTGACTTCTTGTTTTTGTATTTTAGCATTAGTGGATTACAGCTGTCATTTTCTTATTTGTGTAATTATTAGTGGAAGTAGTCTGTTACAGGACTAAGTGTAGTCAGTTACTTGATCTTATCTTCTTGTATACTTTTGGTTGATCTGTATATAAGGATTAACACAGTAATAATAAAGTTAAGCAAGCATTTTAACATTCCCAGAGTTCTTTCTCTGTCTCTAATATCTCTCTCTTTTCTCTTCTTTCTTGCTTGAACACCAATAGAGCTTGCTATTTTGTTAGATGATGAAGCTAAATGGCCAAATCTTCGTTTATATGCTATTTTTTTATACCATTGTAATTTTTGTTGATTTGTTGTGCCCCCAAGTACACGTCCTGTGTACTGGATGGTGTTTTTTTTTCTAGCTTTTTAATAACAGTTTTTACTTATAAAAAAAGCTGACAAATCAATGTGTAATTGAGGTTTCGAGTTGTTAAAAATTTAAGGATAGAGAAGATAAAATTCTGTGCATCATACCTTGGGTTTCCTCGACCTAACACCTCGAAGAAGGTTGAATCACACAAAACTCAGACAAAGTTTCATAGTTTTTTAAAATCTAGAAAACCTATTCTCTATTGAATAGAAAGCATCACATCCATATAAACAGATGACTAATACTGATTCCTAATGGAATTCGGATGTCTTGAGAGAAACAGTTGCTAATGGCTTATTGCAATGCACATCTCCTCTCCTTGAGTGTGTGCACCTTTGCTTGCATGTGCACACAGGCAGGGGCGGATCCAGGAATTCCATTCAGGTGGACACCTTTTGTTTGTTGATTTCAAACTTTAATACATATAATAAAAAAAAAGGCCAAAAGCCGAAATACATTGTTTATATAAACAAAAAGTAACAAACAAGAGGCTTATCATAGTCTTTTACAATTGATTTTAACGTGTCTTCATATTTTGATACCAATTAGTATCAAGATTCTTTAAATTATAAGCTCATATTTCATATCAATCTTTCGTCTAAATGTTAGTCCCACTAATAATAATACACTTATATTATATAATGAAAAAATAGAAACACCAAAATTCATTTTAATATTTGAATAAATACTCCTAAAAACATTCAGAAAAATAAAATAAAAAGAAGAAGGGGGTACTTGAACAAAAACAAAAAATGAAGGGGTAAAAAAAAAAAGTTTGTACTTTCAACTTTAACTTTTAACATTGACGCTTGAAGCATCACACCTGGCCACCTGGTAATGGGATAGACAAATTGCTTTGCTCTCAACTGTTTTAAATTTAATTAAGATGGATGAAGTGTCATTTTTCAAAATTAGAGAGGGCATACTCATTTCGCAAACACCAGTAGAAGTTGTTATAATTTACCTTTTATTTTATTTTATTTTTCTTTTACAATAATCCAGCTAGTAGCTACACTTTAGAGGTTTAGATAGATTGGCATGTTTGGCTACACCTATGGAGTGAGCTCAGGTTCCAAACCTGTTGAACGAAATCTCAAAAAAAAAAAAAAATCTGTTTTGTTTTAAAGAAGTTACCGACCCTCATATTAACAAATGAAAACCAATTCAATCAATCCAGTTCCATATATAATATGGGTAATAGTCTAGAGTTGGCCTTTCAAGTCTTGACTCTTGAGTCCCCATCGAAAATATCGCTTAAGAGGGTCTAGAATCTATAGACTAACAAAAGTCTAAATCAGTTTCACACACGTGGAGGGACAATAGCCACAAACAAATTAAAGAAGGCACATAAAACAAAGACAAATAAATAGAAAACAGTGGCTGGTTGGACAAAACCAAACATGAAAAGAAACATGAAAGAAGACAAAGAAGAAGCAGAATGGCCGGAGACGCAGAGGAGAAGAATGGGCGGAGACGGGAGGGAGCCGACTGATTTGTTGTTGTAATTTCATTTTTGGGCTTTTGAGGATATCATTGGGCCTTTTTCTTGTGTTATTTGGATTTTTTTTTTTTTTTTTTGTGTTATTTGGGCTTTTTTATGTTATTTGGTTGTTTGTTACGGGTGGTGAATACTGTAATTTTGGATTGTTTGGGTTGTTTGCTGTAATTTTGATAGATTTATCTCTTTTAATTTTTTTTTTCTAAAACGAAAATAAGGGTGGGCATTCTAGCAAATCTATATTTTTTGAATTTATATATACCTACTATTTTTTTTTTTTTTTTTTTTTAATTTGAGGGTGGGCATGTCACACACTGGATCCGCCAGTGCACACAGGAAACATGCATATTACTAAATGAACAATTTTGACTAGATTTTATCTGATTTTGAAAAATATAATGAACTAATAGAAAATGGAAATCCAATCTATGCAACTCTATGACAAAGCTTTTGTTTTTTGGTGAAAGCATTTTTTTTCTTATGTTATTTTGAAGTAAGAGTCTGTGGCATCTTTTCCATATCTTAAATATTCTTTCATTGTTTTGGATGCACACTCGAAAATTTCCTTTGATTCAGTGCCCCTAAGATTCTGTTTGCCTGGCGAGGGCTGCAAGATCAATGTCTTTTGATTAAGGTGATCTCCTAAGTCAAAAGTTATGGAAATCTGTATCCTTGAACTCTCATCAAGCAAAGGAAGGTAAATTAACTGAACAGGGACCTAGTGAATGGTAATTAACCCATTTCAGTTTGCAGCTTGCTCAGAATTGTCAGCAACATACCAGATTTTCCACACCATAATCACACCGTAATTATGGTGTGATCACCCTTTTATTCTTTTATCTCCTCACATGATAACGATAAGTGATAAACTATAATCAGCATGAAATATTGGTACTAATTATGCCACATGCTAACTCTCATCTATGATCCCTTATAGATTGATTTTTTTTGCTTAATAATATTATTTTTAATACTATTTTGCAAGAAAACACTGTTTCAAAACAATTGAGGGAAATAACCTTCTCGTCTCTGCTTGAGACGAGTTCCACTTAAATTTTTGCTTTTTTGCCACGTCAGCAATTGGAAAGATGAAAGAAGTTCCAGCTGGAACTCGTTTCTTCTAGAGACGAGTTCCACTTAAAATGAAAAAAATATCATCTCCCCGCCTGAAACTCTCAAAACTCTCAAAAGCTGAAAACCCTTTCTCTCTCTTACTCTCTCGGTCTCAACTCCCTCTGCTCTGCGTAGCTCCTTCTCCCTCCCTCTCTCTCCGTCGCAACTTCCTCTCGCTCGCTCCGGTGGTCACAAGAACCACTTGACTCTTCGGCTATCACCATCTCACTCTTTCTCTCCATCTCAACTCAGTCTATCTCTATCCCTCCCTTATCAATTTTATCCTCTCTCCCATGCCGTCTCTTTGCTCTCTGATCTCATCAGACCTCCTGCTTCTCTCTTGCACGCTCATGATGGTGAGGGTTTTGGGTTGCCGATTTGGTGGTGGGGGTTGGGTTATGGGGTTGTCAGTGTTGTGGTGGTGGCAGTGGGTGGTCTGTTGGTGGATGGGTTTGTGTTGCGGGTTTGTGGTTTTGGCAGTGGCAATGGCGATGGCGGTAGCGGTGGCGGTAGCTTTGGGTTTGGGTTTGGGTTGGGGTGGAAGAATGGGTTTGGGGTGGGGGGTTTGTGGTGTTTTGGGTTTGGGTTATGGGGTTGCCGGTATTGTGATGGTGGCAGTGGGTGGTCTATTGGTGGATGGGTTTGTGTTGCGGGTTTGGGTTCCGTGAGGGTGGGTTGTTGCTGTGGGTTTGGGTTCCATGAAGGTGGTGGTGGCATGGATTTGGTTGGCGTGAGGATGGTTGCCGGTGTGGTTGTGGTTACCGGTGTGGCTGTGAGTTGTTGGGTTGGGTTTGGGAGGGGATGGGTACGGGGATAGAAAAATGGTTTTGATAAAAAAAAGTTTTTCTAAAAAAAATTATAATATTATTTTAATAAGATATTTTGTAAAGTAAAAAATGAGACGTGGGGTGTTATGTAAAAATGAGTTTGTATAAAATAAAATATGCTTTTTGAAGATGTAAAATAGAAAATGGATGTAAAATGGGTTGGGAATGCTCTAAGCTTATAATAACCCTCACATGAGCAATTTTTTATTTTTATTTTTTTATTCCGCAAGAATTTGGTTATATTTTATTGGCTTTTATTGTAAGGATACTTGTGAAAAAAAATGTATGTTTTTTTTTATGCATGCTAAGAGGAGGTAGATTTGTTAATAAAAGCAAAGCAAATAGATACAGAAGTGTATCAAAATAAGTATAGACCAGTTAAAAAACAAAATAAAGACAGATTTAAGTTTCATGCGCATGGGTAATCCCCATCTGGTCCAGAAGTAGGTAGTATAAAAAAAGTGGTGCATGAATCATAAAGGATTTCCCTTCGACTTTGAAAACTAACCCAATCCAATCCGCGGAGATTGGGTTGGATCGTCAAAATGGGGTTATTTTGTCAAACCTAATAAAAAAAGACTTTTATTCAACTATTTAAACCTATTATTCAATAAATATTAGGCCTGGGAATGAGATCACAGAAAGAAAAAAATTAAGGTGAGGATTTAAGGTGTCACATGTCGTGTGTAATATAGGTAAATAAATAAATAAAAATGCATATATTTTTTAGCATGAGTTGGATCGGGTTACGAGATTGAAAATTTTTGCCAACTCAAATCGAACCCAACCCAAGTTTATAAAAAATAACAAATGATGACACAACCTAATCCACAAAAACCTACTTGACACCTTGGATAGGGTTGAGTTGAGTTCAGTTAGGTCAAGTTGGTGGGCTTAATATCCGCCAAAGTTTATGAAGTTTCTATTTGTATAAACTCACTTTTTATAATTTAATTTCACTTTTTTTTCGATTAGAGAGAGTTGTAGCTCAAGTGTTTCTTTTGTTTGTATTTGAGTGTTGAAAGTTCAAGTTCTTGACCACAAATAACATC
>BKZX01027907.1:4853-44811 GCA_014362285.1 Fagus crenata
CCCAAAAGGGAGCTCTTGAAAAATTTGTTACGAGTAATAAACAAAATATCACAAAAAAATTAGATAATAGTTCAACAAATGAACAAGAAATTCATTTTAAAGAGTTAGAAAATAATACAATTATACCATCAAAAGATATAAATGAAAATAATCCTTACGATAGTCAATTGAAAGATAACAATAAAAGTAATCTTGATGCTAGTCAATCAAAAGATACTAATGAGAATATTCAGAATGATAGTCAAAAGGGTAATATACCAACTTACGATAGTCAATCGAAAGATACCAATGAAAATAATCTTAGATAGTCAATCAAAAGATACCAATGAAAATATATCGAATAATAGTCAAAATTTTAATATACCTATTTTGATGAAGAACATGAAAACAATTTAGAAGAAAATGAATATATTAACGAAACACTTGATTATAGGCCCTTAAATATTTATGATCCAGCTCAATGAAAAAATATTGACTCAAAATTGAGAAATTTGTTAGTAGAAAAGGGTCCAATTAGACATAATGATTCAGAATTTCCTAAAGATGGAAACTCTAGGCATTTTTCTACTACATATTACACTCGAACCTTACCATATGGGGAGAAACATGATAAAAATGGTTAGTGTATTCAAATGAATTAGATAGCGTATTTTGTTTTTGTTGCAAGTTGTTAATTTGGAATCTTGTACAAATCAATTAGCTAATCAAGGAACTAATGATTAGAGAAATCCTAGTGGTAAAATTAAAAGACATGAAACAAGTAGTGAGCATATTACTAATATGAACACTTGGAGTGATTTACAAATAAGATTATTGAAAAATAAAACAATTGATAAAAGTGTTCAAGAACTAATTAACAAAGAGAAAGATCGTTGGAAAAATGTATTACAAAGATTTATTGCAATCATAAAGACTTTAGGTAAAAATAATTTGCCATTTCGAGGAACAAAAGAAAAGCTTTATCAAGAAAATAATGGAATTTTTTTAAGTTTAATTGAAATGATTGCAGAATTTGATCCGGTGATGCAAGAACATATTCATCGTATTCAAAAAGGTGAAATTCATAACCATTATCTTAGTCATAAAATTCAAAATGAATTGATACAAATGATAGCAAATGAAATTAGAAGTAAAATTATTAAAAAAGTTAAAGAAGCAAAATATTTTTCAATTATACTTGATTGCACTCCTGATATAAGTAAACAAATGACTCTCGTACTAAGATACGTGGATATTTTAACAAGTCCAATAAAAATAGAAGAACATTTTTTAGAATTTATAAAAGCAGATGTCACGACTAGTTTAGCTCTTTTTAATGAACTTCTAAATGTAATAACGAAACTTCAACTTAACATTAATGACATACGAAGACAAGGTTATGAGAATGGATCTAATATGAAAGGAAATAAACAAAGTGTATAAAGAAAACTTCTAGATATTAATTCTAAAGCATTTTACACACCATGCGGTAGTCATAAAAGTAATCTAGTACTTTGTGATATGACAAACTCTTGTACTAAAGTTGTATCTTTTATTGGAGTGGTACAACGTTTATATACATTATTTTCTTCTTCAACAAGAGATGGAATATTTTTTTAAAAAAAAAGTATCAAAATTCACTCTTAAGCCAATATCACAAACACGTTGGGAAAGTCGCATTGAAAGTGTTAAAGCTATAAGATTTCAAGCTACAAAAATGAGGGATGCTTTGTTAGAGTTAGCAGAAAGTAGTGATCAAGATTCTAAAACAAGAAGTGAAGCTAACTCTTTAGTAATATATGAGTTTGGAGATTTTGAGTTCTTATTGAGCTTGACTATTTGGTATGAAGTGTTATATATTTGCAGTCAATTCAGCTAGTAAAATTTTACAATTTAAAAATATTCACATTGATGTGGTTATAAATCAATTAAAAACTCTTATAGATTTTTTCAAAAATTATAGAGAAACTGGATTTGTGACTGCCATGAGTTCAACCATAAAGATTGCTAAAGAATTAGAAATTGAACTGGTTTTTCAAGAAAAACGTGTAATTCATAGGAAAAGACACTTTGATGAAAATGTTGATTACGAGATAACACAATCCGTTGAAGAATCTTTTAGAATCAATTATTTCTTATTTATAGTTGATCAAGCTATTTCCTCAATTGAGCAAAAGTTTGAATAGTTTCATATATATGAAGAACTTTTTGGTTTTCTATTTAGCTTCGAAAAATTAAAATCATTTGACGATAATAGCTTAAAAGATAAATGTCTTTGTCACGAAAGTGCTCTCACATATAAAAATTCTATTGATATTGATAGTTTAGATTTACTTTCAGAATTAAAAGTTTTAAGAGAAGTTATACAAACAGAAGAAAACAAGAACACTCCAGTTGACATATTGAATTATATAAAAAAAAAAACTAGAATCTTTTTCAAATGCATGCATCGCATATAGAATTTGATTAACAATTCTCGTAACAATTGCTTCTGCAGAAAGAACTTTTTCAAAATTAAAATTGATAAAATCTTACCTAAAATCGACTATATTACAAGAAAGATTAAGTGGATTAACGATTTTATCAATTAAAAATAACATAGTAGAGAAAATTGATTATAAAAGTTTGACCAATAATTTTGCATCTAAAAGAACAAGAAAAATGAAATTCTATTTAAAAAAATCATAGATATTAATTTAGTTTAGTATTGAATGGTTAAAAGAAAAAAACAAAAATGACCGCAATTTAAGATTTTTCTTAAGGCTCCCAAAAAGTTTGGGACGGCCTGGCCACGTGATATGTTCCATTGTGAGTGAATGTGTACCACAGGTGGGTCACATTAGCAGTTAGGATTATCGAATTAGTTAGGTACTGAAGTTAATGCAAAATTTAATGTGACTACAAGTCTCTCTTCTTAGTCAACGAACTCTTGTTGAGGTCTTGTTGTTTTAATCTTAGAAAAAAAAAAAAAAAAAAAGTAAATCAGTAAAATGTCTGATTTTATTCACCTCATCATCTGACAATATTTCCTTGTAATCAGAAGAGAAAATCAAACTGGTCTCTTGCCAAAAATGAAAAAATAAATCACGGACAAGATTAACAAAGGAATTACCCTCATCCTCATTGTGGTCCGGATTTTGGCAACAATAACAAAGGTCACGATAGGCAAAATTGTATAATTCCGTAAGAATAAAAAATGGAACCTGATTCTCGAGAAATATCAAGTCCTGCAAAAAATTATAGCTTTGCCATGGGTTTTCCTTTTCATCGTTGCCTGGTTGTGAGTTTCTATTTTCTCGGCTATCTTCTTCTGATCCTCTTTGGCAAGTCATTAGACATGAATCCAGTATCCTGCACTGACAACTGTAGAAAGAGGAGGAAGTACGACTATTTGAGACAATTGGCGGGCTCATAGGCGGGTTTTGCTTAGTCCTCCACAAGTGCTCAATGATAAAAATAGAATTGAACAGAATCATTTTCACGAATTCATCCGTGCTCATATCAAGGATCTCTGCATAACAATGACGGATCTTTACTTCATTTTCTAGGATGCATTTAGCAAGCTCAACTGGCTTCTTCTTAGTCCGATAACAGGCTTCCATCAAATACCGCACTTTGAAATCTTCCATGTTCTTCAAATCTTCATTTCCGTGATGAAAAGGGCCTATTGAAATCAGTTTTGGAGTGTAGGCATCTTTATTTACTTTGCGGAGGAGCTGGGGAGTGGGGAACCTTGTAAATACAACACTCCTCCCGCTTGTCAGGCTCCATGTCGAGGACTAGTGGAATGTCTATAGTAAATTCATCAGGATCCATGACTGTCACAGTAGACTTGCAGCGGCTTAGCCAGGATAACATCCTAGCACGGACCAAACTATGAAACAAAAAAAAAAAATTCATCTTTCAAGAACAAAAAAAATATATTAAGATTCAAAACTAAATTAATTAATATATGAAAAATCTAAACTTGAACTATTCACTACTATATATATATAAAGAAAAGGAAAATAAAATAAAAAATAATTATTTTTTAATACATTTTAACTCAATCACCTATTAAAATAGAACTCGGCCTCATTTTGACTTCTTTTTTTTTTTTTCCCTTCAATATACAAAATCAAATTAATAGTATGATAAATCATCTTTGTAAGCCTAGTTTTGATTATATCCATTATTACTAAATACTGTTAACAGGTAAAAATAATTAAGGATAAATTACACTGAAACCCCTGATATTTGGTGAAATAAGATTCGTTACACCCTATTTTCAACAAATGACACTCCGTTCCAAAAATGGAGTGGATTATGAATTATTTTGAGGTGAGTATGAATTATTTTAAAGCGAGGTGTTAATTATTTTGGAGTGAAATGTCAATTGTTTTTATCATTTTGGGTGCATAGTGTTTTTCGTAAAAATTGGGTGTATTGCGTGTAATTTCATTATAAATTCTAGAGTGTCAGTGTAATTTAATTACCCAAAAAATAATATAAAAAACCGAAAAACAAAAAAAAAAAAAGGTCAAAACTAATCAACCTCAGTCACTCAGCTTTATATTCTATAATATTTCCAATATTTTTCTAATGTGTTACCATAAAAATTAAAAATAAAATAAGCACTCAAACGAATTACTTAGGCTTAGTCAGATAACAACAAAACAACATCCAAATTCTAAAGTTTTAATTTTTGTTGGTTTTTTACTTTGGGTCCTAAACAACAAATAACTAAAGTGTTGAGGAAAAAATTTTTGAAGAAAAAAATTCCAACAATAATTCGAAAAAAAAAAAGGTAAAATAAAATGACAACAAATTGATACCTTAAGAATTTGTTACCTAAAATGATTTTTTTTTTTTGGGAAAAATGACTACTTTAGTATTTGAATTTAAGAAAAAATATTCAATTTAGGGGCCAAGTAGTATATATATATATATATATATATATTTGTCCATATAAATATATATTTTTTTTTAATGGGGCCCATGGCCCCCCATCCCATTGTCCATACATGGCTCCGTCCCTGCATCCCTGAATACTAAGTGCAACGTCAGTACGTAGTAAGCTCATCAGGTTCCATGTCCCTGAATATTGGCTTCGAGTCCATGACTAGTGGATCTTCTAGACTTCTAGTGAATAATGTTTTATGTTTGGTTAGCGTAGGAGTTCTATAACTTTTGTGCAAATCTCCATGCTTGGTTTGTTAAATTCTTAACACATTACAAGAGTATTATGTTCTCACCGGTATCTTACTCTCATGTTTCATGTTAATATGATACCAATTTGATGCGATAATCTAAGGTTCTCATAATGTGAAGACGGTTTTTTTTTTTTTTTTTTTTTTTTTTTTTTTTTTCTCTAACGGAAGTAGAAATGTTACATTCTTCATAATATGATAGGAGGGCAAGTAACTAATCGAACATAGAAATGCTAATTTACATTTCTAGAAATGTGATTCTAAAAATTCAAGATTATTCCGGGGCCAAAGTGTTGTGTATTATGCATATTACATTTAGTACACGGTGTTTATCCTTGATTGATCAAAATCAAAGAATGTTAATTGTCTTTCAATTTAGTCCAATCAAGGGAGGATTCCCCAAAACCAACTTTAATTTCTATTTATACTTTATTCCTAGGGTTTAGTCTAACATTTGTTAAAATAACAAAAATGTAGCCACTAATGACTTTTTGTTGTGGACGTGAGTCATCTAGCAAAACCACGTTAATTCTTCTAGCTTCCACTCTTTTTTTTTTTTTTTTTTTTTTTTTTTTTTAACATGGTATCAAAGCATTTTTTTGTGACCTTCACTAAATTTCAAGCAACCCACCACAAACTATCGCTTGACTCAACCATTGACCACCGTCGACCACCATTGTCCAAGCCACTTTCGGCCATTGCTTTTCTCTCGACAAGGCACTTACCCCACTTGGTTTTTTGTGTAGATTCCAATTTTGTATATGTTTTCCTATTTGAGACTCCCAAGTCACACAACTTGTTCTTTTTAGGCTCAATCTATAAAAAAATATGCAACTCGCTCACATACTTCATCACGATGTCGTTCAATGCCAATATTTCTCAAGCCACCAATATAACCTTCCTTTGGCTATACCAACAACTCTTTGAACACTGGTGCAACCGTTTTTTGCTGCCCCTTGTAATCGTCTTCTAACATTCATCCGTTGTTGTACACTGCCATTGCCAACAGTTTGCAAGATTCATTTCACATTGTGCATGGCCCATTCTATATCTAATACGATCACTCATGGTCATCCTTAAGACATCTTCATGAGCTTTCATTCCCAACTGAAGGCATCATCAAGCTTCTACTTTGAGTTTGAAGGAGGATGCTAGTGTATCATGCATGTCACATTTAAGTACATGTGAATATCCTTGATTGACTAAAATAAATAATTTTAGTTGTCCTTGATTTTAATTCAATCCAGGGATATTGCCCCTAAATCAACTTTAGTTCATATATTAAAATCAAGGGATGCATCTAAGGTCCCATTGACAAAAACTCTATTATTTTCCAAATTCATGTATTACTTGTAGAAATTTACTAACACTTGTTACAGTTGCTTCTATAGAAATACTTTTTTTCTTGTCAAAATTAATATTGATAAAATCCTAAATAAGTCAACATGCCACAAGAAAGATTAAGTAATTATTCATCTTATCAATTAAAAGAAGATGTTAGCAAAACTTGAATACAAAACTGTTATTATTAATTTTGCATCTCAAAAAGAGAGAAAATTTGATTTTAAATTAAAATATATATATATATATATATATAAGATAGTAAGTCAAATATATATTTTTCAATTCATATTTGAATAGAAAAAAATATCTCATTTAAAGTTACACCTAAGGGCTCAAATTTTATTGAACCAATTCTACTCATCACGACTTCACAAGTATGTTTATGAACACATTATTATGTTTAAGCTCAAGGGCGGAGCTACGTTGATGCTTTAGCCCCCCCAAAATTTTAATTTTCCTTTATAGTTTATATGACAATTAAAGTTTAGCCCCCCAAAAAATAATAATCAGCCCCCCCTTTTGAGTTTTGTCTCTTCCAAATTTTACTCAATGATTTTAACTAATGGATAATAACATTTTTTTTTAAATAATATAAAAAAGTTAGTCTTTAAAACAGCATTTAACTTTTTCGAGTGTGTTACAAATACACTACAAACACACCTTTCTTTATCACTTTGTTCATTGGGTCATTCTTTTATATCACCTACAAGTGATTTTAGAAAAACAAAAAGGAAGTATGAAAAGAAAGCATTTTAGCCGTGTGGTCAGCCCCTTGGCTTTCAAGACACGCCTCATTAATTGCTTTAGGCCATCAATCAATTTTCTCTTAACCTTCTTTTCACAGACCACTTCGGCAGCAGTCTACTTCCTTCTTCTTTGTTTTTTTTTTTTTGTTTCTTTGCTCTCTCTCTCTCCGAAACGTGAAGCTTTGTCTTCAATTTTTGAAATCAAAGAAATGGAAAGGCATTATTTGAGAAGGGTGTTCTTGAACCTTTGTGAAGGAAGTGCGTCCAACACAAAGGCATTTGTTATAGTCTAAATGTCTAATCCTGGGGGTTGTTCCGCCAGAAAGCCGTTCACACCGAGTTTCACTCCGGGTGGCGTGAATCAACCTTTAAGGACAACGCTATTGCGTGATTCTATAGCTTGGTGAGTTTGTTCCTAAACTAATTTTAAGTTTATGTTCAGTCTATTTTTTGGGTTAATTATTTTCTGATTTATGTTGGATTTCTTTGAGTAAAATTTTTCTGATTTATGTTGGACCTGTTTGAGCTTGCAAAGCTTCCTTTGGAAGCCTAGTCTTGCCGCCCTTAAAAATAGCTTCAGCCGGACCAGTTTTGAGCAGAAAAAATCACTACTCTTTTGTGCACTCTTTTAGCCCCCCATACAATAATTCCTAGCTACGCCCCTGTTTAAGCTTAACTTGTTAAATAATCAAGCCTAAATATAGATTTAAGATTAACTTGTTAGTCCTTGAATACTGGCTCCAAGTCCATGACTACTGGATCTTCTGAATAAGTTTTACAAAGTTTGGTTTACGGGGTTCTGATAGACTTTCCATCGCTTTTTGGGATTCAGTCCAAATCTGAATCACCATGCTTGGTTTGTTAAATACCTAACACATTGCAAGAATATTATGTTCTCACGGATATTTTACTCGCATGTTTCATGTTAATATGATTACCAGTTTAATGTGATGATATAAGATTCTCACAATGTGAAGACGTTAGGGGTGGGAGTTTTAGAAAAGGAGTATTATGCCGTCACAAACACTCACATACCTTTATATAATATTCACCTATGTTTTTTAAATCTAAGATTGACGCATAGAAGTTATAACTATTTTTAAGAATTTTAGAATGTTAAAATTTAAGGGAAGTAATATTCTTCATAATATGATAAGAGTGCAAGTATAGAATCAAACAAATTCTATATTTATACTATAATGTAAAACTTTTTTTTTTTTTTTTTTTTTTGACTTCATAATAAAATGTTATATGTCACGACCCAAATCTGTAATATGATTCGGAGTCGGACCGGCATGCTAATATCAAGTTTGTACCTAATATTAACACGAACTAACTAAAAGGAGTATAAAAATTTTTCTTTTTCTCTCGTCCTGATTCTTTAACTTCTCCTTGGGTTGGGAACACCCATAGTATCATAACGTACTTCTTTGCAAAATAACTGAATATACTAGTCCACCTAATTAAAGGAAGTGATAGTACTCAAAGCATTTATAACTGTTTATACAAAATACATCAATATGTGAATGTAATACCTCTAATATAGCGGAATACTATTTAAATATATACATCACTTCTACTTTATATACCCAAAAAAAAAAAAAACTCAAAACATCTAAGACTAGTTCTAGATACAACAAAATTGCTCCTCCATGCTGAGACTCTTGGCTGCACTATAGGATGTTCCTGCAATTTGAGCAACCCACTTTGCTCAGTAAGAGAGGCGTGACATGAGATTTAACAGTATACATGAATGCATGATAAACAGAATACTCTTTGTGGATATGACTTACATATAAACAATTCATGCTAAAATGATTTCATAAGTTTCTTGGACATATATGTTTCATACTGATGAACATAATATCTAATAACTTGTAAGGCATAATATAACTATTGAAATCTGAACATATAGCATGATTCATTTATATGTAAATAAAACATGTTCCCTTAAACTGTTCTGAAGAGAAGACTTATCTCATACTATTGCATAATATAGCAAAAACTATATGAAACATGTAACTGTACTATATCTTTAAGACTTGGCCCCTTGTGACCTTACTGGTGCCATGTCTATAGGGAAACTATCCCCTCGTGGCCTTCCTGCTTGCCAATCTAAAGGGTATGAAACCCCTCGTGACCTTCCTGCTTGCCAGTCTACAGGGTATGAAACCCCTCATGGCCTTCTTGGTGCCGGTCTACAAGGAATACAATTTCTCGTGGCCTTACTTATTGCCGGTCTATAGAGAATAAAACCCCTCATGGCCTTCCTGTTGTCACAAGGCCCTCACACTGAAAATCGTTTTAGGTGTTCATAAAACATATCATGCTTGTTTATTTTTCAATCTCTCTCTTGCCTTACTAAGCCCAAATTCATAGCATATCCACAACTTGTTTCTAAAATCTTTCTTAACTATACTAACTCAAAACTGTTTCTAAATCAATGCACGTTTTCTTTATAAACAAATATCAAACTGAGTTTACTGAAAGCATTGATAAAACATATATAGATATATTCTTAAAACATGGACTATTAAATTTTCATGGCACATTCCCTTACTTATACACCGCAGCAGAACCCGAACCAGAGTCTCAAGCAAGCCTACAGTCTCACCTATTGTCTCCGGATTCCCCTTAACCAAGGGAAATACTATTTACTAATTTTTCCCAATACTTAGCTTAAAATTGTCCTAAACCCTTTCGCAACCCCAAACAACATGTTGAAGGTATGCAAGGCTAACTAACCTCATAATTATAATACAAAATACAACATACTTTAACCAATTACACATTGTTTCTAAGGCACTAATGCAGAAACCGTAATTACATGGCTCATAACTTTCTTTATAATACCAAATAGTGGAATCAATGCATAATAAAATTCAACTATACAATAAACATGCAATTGGTCCTGCACATAAAATATCAACTCAAATAAATCATCCAATTGCAAGAATAAATTCGTCAAAGTCTCATTCTTTCAGGAAATAAAGGTTCTGTCCCACTACAGGGCAGTCCATTTGAACAGTGAATTTAACTATCCATTCACTATCCAATTTCCTTGATTTTTCATTTACTTGTTCTATTATATGTCTAGTACATTGCTTAAAAATTACAGCTCTATTTGAGGTTTATACAAAATTATAAAATTCAACCAAGACAGAAAACTCAAATCTGCCAGCACAGTTTTAAAGGTAACTTTTTAGATTAGTACCCACAATTCCTTATTTACTAAAATTGCATGGGGATAATTCCATCAAGAACATATACATCCTAGGATTCCAGAAAATTATTCCAATCACTCAAATTTCAAGTATTGGATTTATTATGAAATTTCTAGCTGACAAACACAGAATCTATCAAATTGACAGATTTGTACAGTTTTCTTGTAAAATAACAAATAATTATCAAACAACCTTGTTTTCAAGTGAAATTTAATATATGGGCCGTAGACATGTGATATAATAAACTAAAGAAAACCGTTTCTTAATTGCTCTTCTCAGAAATTCCAGAATTTTACAAACCCAAACAGATTTACAGATTTCATCTCAAATCCACCTCTAATGGCACATCCAAGCATAGATTAATACTCAAATCACAACATGCAATCCTTGAATTAGAATAGAACACCAAACCCACATAGCAACATAAAATCCCAGCAAAGAACACTACCAAATCCACATGCATGTCCATAAAAATTCACTTTCTTCAACCCAACATCATAATCTCATAACCCCATAACCTCAAAGCATAAGAATCCAAAAGATCAACCAATAATTTCAACTATACCCATTTCAAAACTTGACTAAAATCATAAACTCTTACCTTGATTGGGCTATAGGTCTAGGGCTTGGTGAGAAGTTGATGATTCCTTAGAGAAATTAAGACATTTGAGAGGAATTTAGGCAAGTGATTTTCGGGTGGGGCTTGGCTTCTAGATAGGAAATGAGTTGTAGTCATGGCATTGTGCAAGAAATGAAACTAAGTGAAATGGAGAAGTGTAGGCGTGGTTCTAGAGGAAAAGAATTAGGCTAGTGCATTACACATGTCACCTTGCATATGATGCAATTAAAAGGTGGCAGCACATGGAAAATTTCTATTGGGCTACCAATTTAAGTGTAATGACCAAAGTGCCCTACATGTAAATTAAAATTGCCTTAATACTAGTTTTGGGGTTTTGTTAGTTAAATTATATGCCTCATTAATTATATTGTATCTATATTAAAATGGTATAGTATCTAACCAATTTAAATTAACTTACTAGTTCTATTGTAATTTTCCACCTAACATTAGGTATACTAAATTGGACATTAATTGAGTGCGGGGCATCACATTATACATCAGCTTTTAAACCCTCATAAATTTATACTTCATTATTGTATAATTATGATATTAAAGTTTCAATTTCTACCATATCACCCCAACTCTACCCGACAGAGAGAGTCGGGTAAGACCACATACAACAATTGCATTTGGGGCTTCAAAGCGCAAACCCCAAACGGACTAAACCTAGGGCTTAACCCCACCAATGCCCAATCGCCATAGACCACAGTCCTTGAATAGTGAATATAGCTCTACCGCTGCCTCAAGCGGAGCTAACAACACTTGAAACAATGTTTAATTAAGGTCTTGGAACAAAACATTTGTCCCAAGAAAAATCCTTGAAATATCCAATGGTTGCTGGAGTGGGCTTCCAGCTCACGCCCTTGCCCACCAGAGCTCCATTCCCTAGTACTCCTCAGTGGTACTTTTATCAAAGGTATGATTCTTTTTTATGCAGCAAAATAGCAAGGAGAAGAACACGTCGTTCTCCTTAAGATGATAAAACCTTAGAATCCACTAAGGGCTCCTTGAATCCACAAGGAATAGAGAACAATTGAGGGAAAACCTCTTTTTTGAAATATTATTAATGAAAAAACTGTTTTGCCTTGACAGCTACAAACAATATAAATATAGTAAAGAATTCCTAAGGCTGCTAGACGACCCTTAGTAAGACTCTATAAACCCTAATTCGTGGTAGGCACGAAATTAGGCTAGAAATAGGAAAAATTACCAAAAACGGAAAAAGTGGATTAATTGCTAAATCAACTCTTACTAGTCCTAGGAAACATTCCAAAACAAGCGAAACCTTGTTTTGACTTTTAAACAGAAAATTACTATAAACGGAAAAATCAATTAATTAAAGGCCTAGACGAAGGAATTCACCCGAAATCTGATGGTGATCATGACGAAAGGCGATGAGCGCCAAAATGATTTCTACTAGTGCCTTTTTGGATTATGCTTACCAAGTTTGCACGCTGACTTGTGATTGTCTCACTGTTCTAGGAAAGCATGTGTTATATGTTCTACATCACTAGTGTTTGTTTGAGGTGGTGTAGTTTGTTTTCTGAATCTAATGGTGGGTTTCATATATATGACTATGGTTAATTCAGGATTACAAATAAATGTGTAGTCTCCATCTCACATAAATGGTGGGTCCACCACATGAATAGTAGGTCTCACTAATTAAATCCATGGTAGGACCCACCATGCTAAATAATTTTCCGTGTTCAGTAACACGCTCTGTAAGATTACCCCTTTGGCATACCTCAACTAATCCCAGGGGGACATGCAACACCATACTAGCACGTGTACTACGATAGGCGCAAAACTTTGCCTTGGGTAGGTGGCCTTAAGGGGACTCGAACTAGTAACCATTAGGGAGTACACCCAAAACCAAACCAGTTAAGCTACCCCTCATAGTTGATTGGGCATGTTATTGATGTAATGTTGTTAATACTTTTTTGTTATAGATATTAGATTGGTGTGGAACTATATGCATTTTTTTTTTTTTTGCTGACATGACCTTCAAAAAATGAGTTAATTATACGTATGATTGGGTTGGTTTTCAAAATAAGACTAATTATTGTAGTTTATTATTCTAAATTTTTTGTGATTTGCACTCGATTCTTTACTGTATACAATATTTTCACGGCTGTGTCATCATCAAGTATTAGTGGAAGAAATGGATTTGGACTAAAATTTCATAATAAGAGATGTGGCATAGAGCAGTTGTCAAGACTCAAGATCTCCTATCGAATCAGTGAAGAATAGGAACAAACTATAGTATGTTTTTTATGAGGATGAAGATCAAAGGAGACACGAGATTAGAAGAAACGTTGATGATAAGGGCCATGAGGCCATTGTTAAAAGAAAAGTGCAGTTGCTACCCAAAGTGAAGACGTTGCTATAGTGAGGACTGAGGAGTGAGATTGCACTAACGAAAATGATGGGCTTTATTGTGATAAAGTTAAAAGAACAAAATAGAGATTTTAAGTTATGGGTAAAACTTGGGTACAGTTCCTTAAGTCAAGTACATTAAGTTCCTAGTTGAATTCAAATACATTGAATTTAAATATTCTTGGAAAAGATAACATTGTTTGTGTTTTATTGGTTAATGCAACCATATGTTTGAATTTAATTGGGGAATCTTATGTACCTAACTTAAGGAACTGTACCTAAATTTTACCCTTAAGTTATTAACCTAACATAATTTAGGACAAGTTAGTCAACAAGGAAAATATAGGAGAGAAAGTATCTCCTTTGACACCAATTAGAGACAATCACTTTCTCTTCCCCAACCCTAACGTTGCCCCTTCCTCCTCGTTTGAAACTTTCTTCTTCATGTTTGTGGCCATGCAACCAACCCTCACCTCTGTGTGAGAGAGATCATGGCCGAATTGGTTAGATCTCGCCGTGTAGCCCACTCTCATCCTCTCTTCCTATTTTTTTTTTTCCATTCTGATCGGAACCTGCCGAGCCGCCACGACCACCTTTTTGTTCTCTTTGGTTCCGTCTTCCCTTTTTCTCCCTCGTTCTGGTCTTGTGCTGGTGGATCTTGCCGGAGTCTATAGGTGGCTGGTGACTTCGACGATGTCCTTTCTTAATGGCAGACTTATGACTTCCTATAGGCGGCGTGATCTCCAGAGGCCGTGGATGCTTAGAAGGCAACAGGTTTAGGGTTTTCTCCCATATTGGGCTTTTCTCATCTACCCCAAAACCCAAATCGCATGGCATCTAATGCCATAGACAATCCGATTCGACTTCCTTATTGGTTTTTTGGATGAGAATTTGACTTTAAGCTTTCTGCCTTTTCGGACATCTCCAGCAGATGTAGCTCTTGCGATCTATCGGGTCATTGTTAGGCCCTGTGTTGGTTATTTGTATTTGTGTAGTTTTTTTCATTGTTTGGTGTGTTTTTTGTTGTACAATTGTTTTTTTTTTTTTTTTTGTTGTGTTTTCTTTATACTTTTTATTTGCCACCCTGTAGGGCCTTGTGCAATGACGTATATCATTTTTGCCGACCTTACTGTAGGGTTTGAGATTTTGTTGTATAATCACTGTAGTTCCTTTCCATTCAAGTTGGAAGCTTATCATTGTTTTGATTTTCAATGAAGTTCTTCTTTATTCATTTTTTTTTTTTTAAAGGGAAAATATAGATGTTAACTTTAAATAATAAATTTAAAATCACTAGCTTAAATATAAGGAGAATACTGTCATTTTGCAAAATTTTGAGAAAAATTACTATAATTTGTCATAATTATTATATTTTGATGGGTTGTGGGGCACCCATGGTGGTGATATGAAGATACACCACTAGTTTTTCACACTAGACAGTTACTGTTTTCTCTGACTAATGAAGTTATATGAGACAAAGGTAGTGTACGTAGTACAACTTCATCTTATTTACTTGAGAGCTTATCTGTATAGTATCGCATTTTACATTTTCTCCCCCAAAGGAAGAAAACCTCACTTCTTCAATGGCACATGAATGTATATAATTTTGTTGTCAATTTTTGTACTTATGTGATGATTTGTTTCCCTTCCCACATCTGCAAAAATATATATATATATTTTTTTATAATTTTATTTTATTGAGAAATATATAATATTATGTTAAATCTATTCATTTTCCTTTAATTAGTTTAATGATGATTTAATATAAATCATTATTATTGGTATTTTTCAATTTATTTTTCACATAAAGCAGATTCTTACGATCCCCAATTCAATTTATGATGTCTATTAGCGATCCTATGTAGGATTCCAATTTTAACAACCTTAGATCAAAGAGTTTTAAGGTGTTCAACAAGTGCAAGAGAAATGTGACAAATTTTCATATTATATATATTCTTACAACTTTTTTAAATATTAGACCTTAAAATTTAGAATTGATCCCCAAAATCCAAAAAAAAAAATAAAGAAAGAAAATAATTGATCAACTAGTCCAATCGTCTCTAAAAGATAGTTGCACAAATGGTGAGTTTTGGTTGTTTAGTTCAAGTAATAAATTAATAAAAGAAAATTTCTCTTGGAGAAATATTTTTTCTATTTGAAACTAAGCCATTTTTATTATTTGCTCAATTCAAATTAAGTTTTTTGTTGCTGTTGTTGTTGTTCAGTTGTTTGTTAATGCTTGATTTTCTCAAAATGTTAAATGAAAAAACTAAACATAGGAGATTTAATGTTTAGAGTGATAGTACTCAAAATAATAAGAGATATCTAAAAAAAAATTGTAATTTTTTTTTTTTTTTTATATTTATAGCAAACTAGATAACTTGTGTATAGTTATTAAAGTTTATATAGATGATAAGTCTCTTAAAGTTTATATATATGTGTCTCTTAAAGTTTTAAATCATTATTGTAAAAGCTCCCATAATATTTTCTCATCCTCAAATATATTTTCTCTTGCTATCTATCTTTTATTTTATAACACCTTATCAGCACGAAACTCTAAACAAATCCTAAAAAGGAAATTGTTCTCACTCGGTCTCCAACCCAATGTAAGTTTTCCCTAAAGAATTAGTATCTTTGTTATCTAATAACTTTATGTTAATTAAAATTTGTTTGATCTAAATACTAATTAATATTTTGATATATTTGCTATATATTATGTCAAATCTCATAAAACTTGAATTCGTTGCCCTTGATATTTCGGGCAAGAATTATTTATCATGGATCCTAGATGTTGAGATCCACTTAGAGGCAATGAACCTTGGAGAAACTATGAAAGAGGGCAATGACGAATCCCAACAGGATCGTGCTAAAGCAATGATTTTCAATTCGCCATCATCTCCATAATGAATTGAAAACAGAATACCTCACAATAAAAGATCCCCTAATTCTATGGAATAATCTAAGAGAGAGATACAAGCACCAGAAGTCTGTAATCCTCCCTAAAGCTCGATATGAATGGATTAATTTGAGGTTACAAGATTTTAAAAGTGTAACTGAGTATAATTTTGCACTTTGTAAAATCAACTCAAAATTAAACTTATGTGGGGAAGATATCACCGATGAAGACATGTTAGAGAGAACATTCTCTACATTTCATCCCTCGAATATGCTCCTACATCAATAATATCAAGAACGCAATTTCAGAAAATATTTTGAATTAATATCTTGTCTTCTAGTGGCTGAACAAAACAATGAATTTTTGTTAAAAAACTACTAGTCTCGAGTGACCCGCACCATTCCCTGAAGTAAATATATATAAACATACTTATATATACTTGATATTGGATTATATAAGTTTGTCAATCATTTAATAAGTTATCAAATTATTATTTATAATATATTGATAATATATAAGTCCATTTTGTTGTAAAAATCACATATAATTTTTAACAATACAAAGTTGGTAAATCTAATTTTTATAATTTCATAAATCAAAACCATTCTATCTAATTAACCCCAAATAAATAATTGACTTATTATTTATTGGCATAGATTTGTTCAACAAGAAAATGAATAAAACTTGAATATGTAGTCTAGTGAATTGATGAGTTTGAACTCGACTCATGTTCAAAATAAAATTAAATGAAAAATCTTGAATTTTCAATACTCAACTCGGGTCCACTCGTTTATAGTCAAGGACGGTGCCATTAGTTGGCTGAGCTAGGCTAACTGAGCTCACCCAATCCAATTTTTTTATAAATTAAAATAAAAAAATAAAATAAAATTCAGTCTACCTAAATTAAGCCATTAACTCATCCTTTAAGCCCATTAACCCGACTCTTCTACCCAACAAAACTATCTTTATTTAATACTTTCAACTCACTCTCAAATAAATTTATGATTTGCTCTAGTTATACATAAAAACATCACACACGAAAATCATGGTTGGTTCTTGACTCAATTTTTGGGCCACGTGCCCATTAATGTCATCATGATATCAAGCTGCTAACATCACATGTGAATGAATGTGTACCATAGGGTGGACCACTTTACTTACTATTAATATTGAATTAGAAGAAGAAAAAATTAAACATCACATATGAATGAATGTGTACCATAGGGTGGACCACTTTACTTATTATTAACATTGAATTAGAAGAAGAAGAAAAAAACATCACATGTGAATGAATTTGTACCATAGGATGGACCACTTTACCTGGTATTATCGAAGTAGTTAGGAACTGAAGTTAATACGAAATTTAAAGTGACTAGTACAAAACTGGCTTCTTAGTCAAAAGTAGTTGAGATCTTCGTTCATGGGGTGGTAGAAATTAAATATATATCAATTAATAATTTCATAGTCGACATCAATGTTTTGTGTGGTTGCTGAAAGTTTGTGGAAGAAGATGACGTTTATTGTAGGGTAGGCAGAAGTAGAGGTTCATAATTATTCTAAGCTGTTACATATATATATTTTTTTTTCATCAAGAAAGAAAAAAAAAAATTATATATATATAGCCCATTCTTTTTCTCTAAAAAAAGGTTATATATATATATATACACTTTTTTGGTACGACCTTTTTTAAGAGAAAAAAAAAAATGGGTAACTACTAGGGGCTTGTTTGGTACATATTTTCATTTTGTGTTTTCAAATCATGACTTTTTTCAATTTTTTAATTTGAGATTTGAAACTTGTTTGAATTTGATTTTTGAAAAAAAAAAATCTGTCTGGCACTTTATTTTCAGGTCACATTTTGAAACTCAATCTAAATAAATTTTTCTGTTAGGCAGTTTGTTATCAATTTATGTTTTGAATTGTATTTACATATATATTGTAGAAGATTATTCTCCCAATTTTTTTTAATTTTTTTTCGGTCACCATTTTTCCCCACCACACACCTACCCTCCCCCTCATTTCTTCTCTAGTACACTCATTCCATTTTTACTTCTTTTCTTTTTCTCCTAGTCCCCAATGTTCAGTCCCCTTCCCCCAATTTCTTTTCTTTTTATTTTTTTTCTTCTTTCTTTCCCCTTCAATCCTCACCCTCACTGACCTCTTCCACCATTTTTCTTTTTCTTTTTTCTTTTTCTTTTTTTTCTTTTTTTTTTTTTTTTTTTTTTCCCTCTCAACCCACCCTCACTGACCTCTTCCACCATTTTTTTTTCTTCTGTTCTTTTCCCCTCAACCCATCCTCACTGACCTCTTCCACCATTTTTTTTTCCCTTAACCCACCCTCACTATCTTTCTTCCCCTTTTTTTTTCACTTTGTTTGTTCGTTTTTTCATCATGTTCACAACCAGCAAGTGGAGGTCTTCGTCAACATGTTACAATGCTCCAGTCTTCTTCTTCACCGCCACCGGGTTTTGGGTCTGGATTTACAAATTTTTTTTTTTGGTAGTTTGGTTACTAAGAAAGAAAATTCTTTAGGTTTGGTGTCGCCAGGGGCGGAATCAGAAATTTGATCTAAGGTGGACACCTTTTGATTAATAGTGCACACATTACACACTTGGTCTACCACAAAACAAAACAAAAAAAAAAAAAACTAACCAAACAAAACTAAAAATCAACTAATAAAATAAAACTAACCAAAATATTTTTCCATAGAAATGGAAACAGTTTCAATCAAGGTTGTCAATATCATATTAGATACTGTTTCAATTTGGTGAGAGATACGATATATTTAGATACCAATCAATACCGGTGTACAATTTTGGAGTTACTGATATATATATATATATATATTTATTTATTTATTTATATGTTCATTGGTCAAAACTCTTATAAGTTACTAAGGTCTTTCAAATTATAAGCATGTATCTTCCAATAAGAATACGGATCATGATTTGTGCACATCCTCATTGCACACTTTATGCACACTTTCACAAAATCTAGATAATGTGATAAAAAAATTAAAAAAAAAAAAAAATTGGACAAGTACACAGTAAACATTTGGACATTGTATGTGATGAGGATGTGCACAAATCACTTCCCTAATTATAATATAAAACTTATATACCTATATTATAATTAAATATGTCTCTCACACACACGCATGTATAGATTGCTGGCAATATCTATATATTTACATATGAATGAGCGGCTTGTAGCAGTGGTACACATGCAATTTGAAAAAAGTAATTTAACCTTTTACACGTGAAGGGACCAAAGGCCACATAAAACAAAATACAAAATGAAAAAGAAACAACAAGAAGAAAAGCTGAAGGACAAACTCACAAAGACAAGTTAAAAAACAGAAGAAGAAAGAAAGAAAAAGAAACAGAGAGAGAGAGAGCGTACGAAAGAAGAAGAAGATATATACCAGTGGTCAGTGGTCAACTTCTATACATCCTACAATTTTTAATATTGAGGGGTGGGCACCATGGGTCAACTTCTATAAGTTCTAATTTTTTTTTTTTTTTCTTTATATATATATATATATATATAGTAATTTAAAAAAAAAAAAAATTTTGAGGGTGGGTAGTTGTTGGCGTGGATCGGTGGCCATGGGGTTGAGTTTGTGTTTGATGTTTGAGTTTGGGGTTGCCGTGGGTTTGATGTTGGGTTTGGTGTCGCTGGCGTGGGTGGTTGTTGGCGTGGATCGGTGGCCGTGGGGCTGAGTCTGGGTTTGAGGTTGCCGTGGGTGTGGTGGAGATTTGTGAATTTGATGGTAGAGGTCTGTTCCTTCTTTGATCTGTATACATATTGGTTGTGTTATATTATTTGGTTCCAAAGTAATTAATGGAAACGATAATAAAACCATGAAAACGAAACCGGTTTCAAAAAAAGGCCAAAACAGGTCCAAGCTATTCTAAAAAATGGCATGGGACCCACCAAAAAAACTAGTCTATTTTTCAGATTAAAATTAGAAATTGGTGTATCAAACAAACTAAAATTTAGTGGGACTCTCATTTTCTAGTTTATAAACAAGAAAACTGTTTTTAAAAATAGTGTACCAAACAAGCCCTAGATTTTTATTTTTAGAATAATTACATTTTGTTCACCTGTGGTTTGAGGTAAATTCATTTTGTCCACATGTGGTTTCAAAAGTGATACTTTGCCCACATGTGGTTCAATCTGTTAACTTTGGTTACACACCACCGTTAAAAAAAAAAAGGGTTAAAAATGTCTTTTCCATCTTTTTATTTTCCTCTCTTGTGGCTTGTCTCTTCTCATCTCTCATCTCTCTTTTCTCCCTTTTCATTCACGACAACAAACCACGAAATTTGTAGTCTAACACTCTTTTCCTTTTTCTTTTTCTTTTTTTGTTAATTTTTTCTTCTTCTAATTTTATTCAAATTGTAAAATTGTAAAATCTTATAATACTTCAAAATATGTTCTCGCCTAAATTTGGTTGAGATCTTCATCAGTATTTATATATGAAAGAGTTTACAAGTTGTTGGTAATTATAATACAGTTTTTATTTATGAACGAGTTTATAAGTTGTTGGTAATTATAATAAAGTATTTATATATGAACGAGTTCATAAGTTGTTGGTAATTATAATACATAGAATAGGTTTTAGTAATACTCAACAACACAAAACTGAAGTTATTTTATCTATGCTAATTTTGTGTAGTAGCAAATGAGATGTTGATCTTTGGTAGACTCTCCTCATTTATCTTCTTCAGCTTTGAATATATATATATATATATATATGTTTTATCATTATCCTTAACAAAAATTAAATAGAAATATCACAGTCTAAGGAAACTAAACTGCGATGGTTGATGTTGTTGTCTATGTGGGTGTGGTTGTTGTGTTGAGGAGATGAAGTAGAGAAAAATAAAAGCTGATTAAAAAGACATTTTTACCCCTTGTTTTAATGGTGATGTGTAATAAAATCCAACTCATTGAACCTCAGATGGGTAAAATGAATCCACCTCAAACCACATGTGGGTTAAGTGTAATTATCCATTTATTTTATTTTTTTAATATGATGATCAGAACTTTATTAATTTCGTATACATTCCATGATGAGGAGATATGAAGTGGGGGAAAATTATAGAATATTCTAGGAGTACATTAAATGCGTACTTCCTCCTCTCACATAAGTGGTAGGTCTCACAATGTATTTAATTAGCGGGACCCGCCACTTATGTGAGAAAAGGGAGTACGCATTAAATGTACTCCCGCAGTATTCTATAATTACCCGTGAAATGGGTGATACTTGATAAAAATTTAGCGCAAGCACATCTTTTTGTGTGTACAACTAAAGTCTTCACTTTTGTAAAGTGTGGACTATACATATTCCCATGTTATAGACCTATTATTGGAATGCTAATCAATTGGGGGCCCAAAATAGGATCATTACTAATACAAATACCAATCATTTGAAAGATAGTAAGTATTATTCGTAATAGATAGCATATGATTGAGTCGGAAGTGATAAAAGTGTGCACATGTACTGTGGCCTCTATGCTGAAATACAAAGAATATAACTATTTTATTTGAATAAATATCTTTTATTCCATTTTTGTGTTCCTCTTTATATTTCACTAACAGTAATATAGCACGTGTTAGATTATGTTTAATTTGTTTCCATTTTAAATCTTAATTATTTTAGAAGAAAAAAAAAAAAAAAAGTTGTAAATTATGATTGGTGGAGTATAAAATTAAATTAAAAAAAGTAAGATAGAAGATTTGTATTCCTTTTATTAAAGAACAAAAGATACAACTATAGTTTATCAGTGGAAACACGAACTCCAGATGGTTGCTGAAACAACGTTCGAGAATGTGAAAGTACAAAGTAGAATTTTTTTTAAAAAGAAAGGATATATAACAAACTAAACAGATTGGCAATTTCGAAACAACTACAAGCAAATTGCCAAACTTCCAACTTAATTATTTATAATATCACAATGAAAAAACTTAAATATTAATGAAGTTAAAAGTCCTAAGGAAATTCAACATAGTTATAAGCAGGACTATGACCCCAACAACAGTTGCAGTGCCTCTCCAAATATCACGGAAATATATTATTCTCAAGGCTCCCAGATTACGGTTCCAACTGTTCTTATAGTAGCGATTAACCTCTTCAGTAAGGTCTTCGTAACAGGAATTATGTTCCGCAATTTCGAGGCCAAATTTGTTAACCATAGTGGCAACTGCTTCATTGCTGCCTAACTTGTTAACAATAATCCCTTTCTCAACAAGAAACTCCACATCTTCTCCAGTGTTGATAAGATTATCCAATAACACAAAATAATCGCATATGTAAGCATTAGATGGATAATGACACTGCTCCAGGGCCATGAGGTTTCGGAAAAGGCCTTCAGTTTCGTCATGTACCTCAAAGCATGGGACTTTCAAGACAGTTTGAGTTTCCTCTAAGCATTTAATGCTATCCACGCACGGAAAGCAACTGAGCCAAGGAAAGGGACCCTCGTTGAAGTTTATATCAAGTAACTTTCCCTCCTTAGCCTTTTTTAGTATCATTGCCTCGTCCAGCTTTTTTGCATTATATATATTTTCAGGAAGTTCATCATTTGTCTGACAGCAAACATATCTCATCAAAACATTACGGGGAAGCATTTTAGGTTCTCGATGAAGATTGGGTGTACCGCAGAAATATCTCATCAAATCAGTGAAATGTTTTACCTCCTTCTTATCAATTGATATTTTTTCCTTAATTGTTTTTTTCTCCGTGATAGTTTTCTTCTTATCAATGGGTTTTTTTTTCTTCAGGCATTTACGGGCAAGCTTAAGAAAGGAAATACATTTGTTTTGCTCAGACTTGGAGAATTGTGTATGTAGCTTGTCGAGAATAAAAAATGGGAGTTGATTCTCAAGTAATATCAAGTCTTGCAGTATATGCTTTTTCATAATTGGTTGACTTGATATACAATCTTGTTCATATTCTCCTATCGCATTGCATCCATCTTCTCCACTCGTATCGCTGTCACATTCTCCACACGCAGCAGTACATCTGAAGTGCCCATCACTCGCAGCAAACCTCAGGAAGAGCTCAATGATAAAGGTGGAATCCAATAGAACCATTTTCACGAAATCTTCGCTGCTGATATCAAAGGCCTCTGCATAACAACGACGGATCTTTAGTTCGTTTTCTTCAATGAAGCTTGAAAGATCCTTTTGGCTTTGCCCAGTCCGATAACAGAATCTCCTAAGATATCTTAGTTTCATCATTTCCATCGCGCACAGTTCATACTTGCCATGGTGAAGAGGGCCAATTGAAATTAGCTTTGGAGTGTAGGCTTCTGGGTTTACCTCACGAAGTTTCTTGGGGACCCGGTAGATGCAACAATCGTCGGGCCACAGGGCTGGCTCCAGGACTAGTGGAACATCAATGACCAACTCTTCAGGTCCTACTACTTTTCTAAATGTATTCTGCAAAGAATCTAGTTCTTTTCTAAATGTATCTGTAGTGGGGCGACAACAGATTTGGCCATCTTTTCCAACAATCATCAAGTTCAATTCTCCTAACACACAAACAACAATCATTAATTAGCACCATAATAGAATCCTTAATTCCAAAGCTTATTCCAATTAGAAAAATAAAAAATAAAACTAAGAATGGAATAGCAGTTGGCTACATCCTATTGTACTTTTTTCTTTCTCTAATGAAAACACACAAACAAAATTATTTCTCTGATGAAAACACACAAACAAAATTAAGAATGGAATAGCAATTGGCTACAGCCTATTGTGATCAAATGTAGAATTACGAGTTCCATCGCCCGTAGGATGTCCTACATATAAATCCAATTAAGATCTTTTAGAATTTTTAAAATAACTTTATTGTGGAATCTTTGAAATTCTATATGTTCATTGTGAAATGAATAGATTTAATTTTGTCACATTATCAATAATTTAAAAATGTAAACAAAATTGCATGTCAATGTTTGTCTAAATGCTTATGATATGATAAAATTTAATCAACTCATTTCACAATGGATTAATAGGATTTTAAGAACTCGATAATGGAAAGAGAATATAACACTTCAAAAGGAAAAATTAGAATGCAAACTATGACGTTTGCTTCATGATAATTACTCTTTATCATTAGGTCAAGGCATAAATGGATTTCTTTTATATGTTAACGAAATTCGAATCTAGATCTCTTACTTAACGATAAAATTTTGTCTAAAATCCATTGTTGGTCCCTAAAATTTACTCATTGAGCATTTTTGGTTCTTGAAATTTGAAATGAGCGTTATTAGTCCTTAGAAGATTAAAAAATGAGCGATATTGGTCCCTTCATTCAATTCGGTTAGTTTACTTGCCTACATGATTAACAAGAAATGATGTAGTATATTTTATATGATGTAACAGATTATTTTTAAATTAAAAATTACACCTAAGCAAACTACCCAAGGGGGAGTGAAAATGAATCTATTTGGGGTTGTAAGCAACTCGGGTATTGGGTCTAAATGGATTTGAATCGCCCAATTGGGTTAAACTAATGGCATAGCTCTTTCTACTAAGATCTGACTTAGTTAATTATGACATATGGCATTTAATTATTAGATGGGTGGAAGGATGATGTGGTTCACTTGGTGGGTTAAATAATTTCTCCCCAACCCAACGGAATGGACAAATTTTTTTTAGTAAAACTAGGACAAGGGAGAATTACAAACTTTGCTATCTACCCCCAAGAAACTTGCCCCTAGGTGGTGAACACTAAACAATATGTTTTTTTTTTAGAAACAAATCGAGGTGAAATATGGAGTTTTTATATAATTCTTTCTCTACTTTTCCTTTTTAAGTGTTTTGGAGTCACTTATAATTTTTTTTTTTTTTTAAATAGTGTTTTGGAGTCTATTAAATCTATAACTTAACCTTCTCTTTTTCATAGACTCTATGTTTTAGGTGTAAACAGAATTCAAATCTAGATAGTGTCACAGTAAATTCTAGATATTGAACTAATCGAGTGACACTCACATATATTTTATACTCTAAAAAGACCAACAATAGACCATACACACACATCAAAGGATCGTGTGTTTGAGTGCATCATTTTTAGCCAGGATTTGGGGTAAAATATGGATTTAAATTCACGATTTATAAATTCAAAATTTGGCGAAGCCTGATGTGGAAATTTAAATTTTCATATATGATTTAAAGCCGGCTCTAAATCCCTTCAAAGTAGATGTAATTTTCTAATTCCATATAGTAAACTACTAACGTAAATTTTCATCACTTTGTGCGCTAATGACTTAGCTTCCTTACCTAACAAAAATAATAAATCTATATATAAAATTTGAGGCTGATCGTTATAAAATTTACAGTATATATGTTAATCTAACATACAGATACAACATTTTCTCAATGAGGTCATAATTAGAGATAAATTTGTCTTTATTTAAAGACTCACCACCAAGTTGGGGCTGAGTATCTTTGGGTGAAAACTTGCTAGGCCCACTTGCAAACTGACTCATCCCGCCGTTACTGTTGGAGACATTGAGAATTGTGGGACTGGGCTCTGTAGTGACCATCACTGATTCGATCTCAAAGCTTGACTCCAAAGACCTTGAATGGGTCTGATACTGCTGTGTTGGCATGTTGTCTAGAACCAGTTGTTGTGCCGCCATGGCTGAACTCAATCCTTGTAATTTTTTGACTTCTTATAAAACCTAGAAGTAGAAGCAATGAAGAAGAGTAAGAAAAATATATATCTTCTTCTCTCTTTCGGGTGCTAAGAAAAAATTTAAGGTATAGGTTTGTCATGTCAACGATGGATGGTAGTATGATCATAGTAAAATAGTAAATAGAAAAAGTTGTGGAATATATGAGATTTTTTGGAAACATCAAAACAAAACAAAAAATAAATCTAATAAAAATTATACATATTTTTAAATCAAATGTAAATCTACAATACCATAATTTTATCCAAACGATAAAATTTAGGATTTTTTGAATTTTAAATGATGAGAGTTTTAATCTTTTGTTTATCAATGTAAATAATAATTTATTCACCTGCCACTTGGGTATTCGGCCCAGTGTTAATCCACCTCTCAAAAAGCCCCATCCCTCAATAAGGGTGTGGGTTCAATCCCCGGGATTTTCAAAAAAATATACGTGTGTATGAGTTTAAATTAGAATTTCTATCATATATCAACAAAAAAAAAAAAATTATTCACCCAAACAACGATCAAGATATACTTTGATTAAAGTCCCAAAGAACCAGAATATGAACTCAATTAAATTATTAAAGTATCAATTTCGTGAAACCTTATCTTGAAAATAAAAAATAAAATGAAACGATTGAGCCAAGGAACCTGCAAATTTTACTTGAAAGAAATGCTATCAAGAACCTCTCTTAAATCCCGCAAAGATAGAAGTCCCAAAAAACCAGAATATAAACTCAATTAAATTATTAAAGTATCAATTTCGGGAAACCTTATCTTGAAAATAAAAAATAAAGTGAACCGATTGAGCAAGGAACCTGCAAATTTTACTTGAAAGAAATGTTGTTGAGCACCTTTCTTAAATCCAACAAAGATAGAATGTGCAGTCCCTCTCTCTCTCTCTGTGAAAATTTGTCATCCCTTTCTTATTCAAAAAAAAATAAAGAGGAGTGCCTTCTCTTCTTAAGCTCTATAGCCCTATTTATAGTGTGTCGCCTCTCTCTCTCTCTCTCTCTCTCTCTCTCTCTCTCTCTCTCTCTCTCAAGAAGGCACAAAACACGTTATGATAATTGCAACGTCATTCTCAAAAAATTTATAAGAGTGGTGTTATTTCCACACCAATGTTGTGAAAATAACAAATAGTGATGCAATATTGTGCACCAATTATTGATATCAGAAATATCATTTCCGATTTATATGAGCCAAACTTTGTCCTTTAGAGAAATACTAATATGGCACTGACAAGAGATGCACACGTGGCAAACATACAGAAATAGTAGCATGAATTAGGATCATTCAAGTTAGTTCATCAAAAAAAAAGAAAAAAGAAAAAGAAAAAGTGATAATCCAAGTTATTAGGTATTCTAGTCAACTCAAAATTTAAAGTGACTGCAAGTCTCTCCTAGTCAATAGTAATTGAGGTCTTTGTTCATGGTTGTTGAAATTAAATATCAATTAATGATTTCATGAACGTCAATTTTTTTTTTTGCAGTAAGTCTAGATACATATACAATAAAGAATAGTTAAAAGTGTCTTCTAGATTGAGAAGCATAAGATTAAAATCATACAAAATAAGTGAGAAATTACTGATAATAATGATGTGTTCAAGAATCATCAACATAGAGATTAAAATCTTATTTAATAGAAAATAATAATGTGTGATCAAGGGATTAAAATCTTATTTAATAGAAAATAACAATGTGTGTGTGTGTGAAATGAAGACTTGGCCCGCAGCCTACAAGCTACAACTACTCTTACGATGTGTTTGGCTAGAGAGGAGGAGATGGGACTAGAGGGAAAGGGATGGAAAGGATTTAATGGAACTTCTTTTATGCCCCCAGAAAGAAGGTTTAAGGAGATTTGGTGAGCTATATTACTCCTTTAAACCCCTGATTTCCAATTCCCTCGAATTGGCGGAATTTGGAGGGGGAGGAGAGGAGTTTTACTTATATTAAACAAGTTTAAAATATCAATTTTACCTTTATGGTGTCATAAGTGTCAATTTATATGACATTTCTTTTCTTCTCACCTCCACTACTTAAAATTTAAAACATCTAAACAACGGGAAATAATATGAATATCTCTTCTTTTTTATCTTATTTAATTTTTAAAACATCCAAATAAAGGAAAATGATAACCATTTACAATTGTTCATTAATGTTTCCAGATAATTGCTAATTTCATTTTCCCATATATAAGAATAATTTTGAGTGTCACTCACTATCATCCTAGCTGGCAAAAATAGATGCGATAAATTGCCACTCGTCAAAATCTTGCCATTACTTATATGAGATAAAGGGCCACATGTCAACATCTTGCCATTAATTGGATTGTCTTATCTCGGAACACTTGGAAATAAAATTATGTATCCTAAAATAGGACCCATTTCGATGTGATTTGATTGAGCTTATTAGGATTGATTTTATTTTTAATTGAATTATTTTATTTAAAAAAATATGAGGGGCAAAAATACAATGCACTTTGGAGTGTCCAACAAATTCACAAGCCTGACCTACCTATCTAAACCGGATAGCAGTTTAGGTGGAACAAATTATCCAACCCAACTAAATATTTAATCAATTGGAGGTGAAATGTGGCATTCAGTGATTGATTATTGAGATTTCCTTTAAACAAGATCTTAACACGCGTTTTGCCTTATCTTTTCAATTTATTTATTTTTCTCATTTTATTTCTTTATTTATTTTTTCTACTCTCTCTCTCTCTCTCTCTCTCTCTCTCTCTCTCTCTCTCTCTCTCTCTCTCTCTCTCTCTCTCTCTCAACTAGACTAATGTTATGTTTGAAAGTTTGAAGGGAGAGGAGGGTGCGCGCGTGGGCCCGGGGGGGGAGAAAGAGAGAGAGAGAGAATAGTTACCCCTTCCCTTTATTTAGATGTTTTAAAAATCAAGTAAGAGGCGAGGGAAATAGATACCTTTTTACTTTGTTTGAATATTTTAAAAATTAAGTAGGGGGAAATGATAGGGGAGTGGTTATATAAATTGATAATTATGACACTCATTTGCTAATTTTATAGAAATAGATATAAATTGACATTATAAGAGTAAAAATTGATAATTTAAATTTTTTAATATAAGTGGAACTACTCTCCTCTCCTCCCCCTCCAAATTTCCTCAATTTGAGGGAATTAATAATAATATTTTCCAAATCCATTCAAACCCTTTCCCATCCCGCTTTAAAAAACATCCAAACAAGATTCATTAAACCATCATCATCTCTTTCTTTCTACTTCCCTCCCTCCATCCAAACATAAGAGTTCCTCTGCTATTGCCTAACGACTATTGCTTCTGCCTTTATGAAAGGCTCGATTTTAAGCTCCTCATCTCAAAGATGACGATGGTAGGTCTTGGAAGACCATATTTGATGAGGACAATGCCTAGCGCCTTCGCTAGATCCTTATTGCTCCTGAATCACTAACTTGTGACGAAACCATGTTGTTCAAATCCAAGGTGACATGGTTTCCATTAATGTCCTTGAACTCCACGATGAGGGTGTTGAATAGTGTGATTGATGGTCTTGTTGTCCCAAGAGATTACAAAGGGAAGCCCAAATCTAATCAGGGAGAAGTTCAAGTTTGTGAGGGAGAAGGGGAAGAAGGTTTGAAGCTCGTCAGGGTTGCCAACACTTTACTGTTGTGGTGTAGAATACCTATCAGTACTAGGGCCGGTCTTGGGAATTATGAAGCCTAGAGCGGTGCAAAAAAATGAGGCCTTCTATCTTTAAAGAAAAAAAAATATATATATATATATATATATTGAAAAATTACTCTACATACGGTTTCTGCTACAAAATTACTAATTAAACTTTTATAATCAATATTTTCTAACAAATCTTGTTCAATAGATAATATGGCTAATCCAATTAATATTTCTTATGACATAATTGATCGCAAGTAAGATTTTTATAATTTTAACTTTGAAAAACTTCTTTCAACGGATGTGACTGTGACAAGTATAGTCAATAATATTCTATATGCAATAGATGCATTTGGAACATTTCAATTCCTTAATAAAATTAAGTATATTTGTCGTTGTCTTTTTTTTTTTTTTGGTGGTAAAATCTCTTGTAAAGTTTTAAGTCTAAAAATAAATCAATATCATCAAGATCAAAAAAATTATCAGGTTTTAAAAATCCTTCAAGATTAATATAATACTTTTTCAAATTGTCATAATTTAGTAAAGTTAGCTTCTTCACATCAAATAAATACCAAAAATTGTTCTCATCAAGTAAAGGCTTTTTTGAATATATGAGCCTTTTTAATTTTTGCATATATAAATATATTGAGACATTTCAATAAGGCCTTAAAATTTTTTAGGATGAGGCCTAATTTTGAGATGAGGCCTAGGACGGTCGCCCACCTCGCCCTTGCCCAGGGCCACCCCTGATCAGTACTAATGTTGGAGAATGTGGTGGTCATGGTGGATATTACTGTAGAAAAATAGTTTACCTCTAAACCGATTTGAAGGAATTCTCCTCTAACCCACTACGTGGTAATGAGATAAACCATCCACGTATATTTTTAGTTACATGACATTTTAATGAGTCATGTGATTTTTTTAAATAATACACATAGATAATTTATCTAATTGATACATAGTAGGTTGGAGGAGAATTCCTCCAAATTGGGATTCTCCTCCAAACCAAGTTGGAAGTAAACTCTATCTTTACCATAAATGTATTTTTCTTTTTCTTTTTTAAATGGAGTGACTATGATATGACTAAATTAACTTAAATATATACATGACACTATATTATTGAGTGAAAGGACCAGTAGATATTGTTAACATGTTCCTCTCAATGAACTCAATAATTTCTCGTAGGAAGATGACGATGGAAAATACAAAATGCTTACATTTTAAGCTAAAACAAATAGGCCTATATTTTATTTGCATAAAAACAGAATCCAAGCTAGAAGAGAAATGCATGACACTCACGAGACATGCATACTTGGCACACACATCTAGTTGTGCATGCGTGCCACACGTTGGTTCCAATGGGAATGAATGTGTATGTGTATTATAGTGAGAATTATCTTCTCCAACAGTTTATCGAGTGCCCATTATATGTAGACCCCAAAAAATAAATACCCCTAGTACCATAGGATGAGGGGGGACCAATCATATATTAAATAGCAGTAGTTGGGATAATCCAAGTTAGTTCCTCGTTAACATTTATATATATATATATATATATATATATATATAAAGACTAAAGAGTCCTCATTAACACTTAACACTAGATTTAATGTACTACAAGCCTTTCCTAGTCAGAGTAGTTAAAGATCCTTTTCATGGGATTGTTAAATTTTATGGTTCTCGCTAAAGGTTCCTAGGTTAGCATCAAAAGTTTGTGCGGTTGCTAAAAGTTTGTGGCAAAAATTTCATGTTTGTTATGGGTTAGACAAAAGAGAAAAGATTGTATCTTGATAATTGTTTTAGTACTTACATATAAACTTTCTTGAACGGAGTTAATCTTAGGATTTATATTTTCCCATCCACTAATGTGCATATGGCCCTACTATGCACGAAGAAGATTTGTATTTGCTCAAACTTAATTTTTTTTCATTATAATCACTGCAACCATGAAGGCCAGCCTTAGGCCTAGACCTAAGGCCCACCTGCCCCCAATTTCAAAAGGATTATAAGGCTCCATTGACAGGAACAAAAGATTCTAAAATTGTATAAAAATGACACCAAAATGATAAGATTCTAATTATTTTTTAAAAATAAAATAATATAAGTAGGTTTTTTATTTTTTCCACCATCTCTAAGAAGGCTTTTAAAATATTGAGTCAATAAAAATCCAACCCAATTAAAACCGTAAGTTGTTTCATCAAAAAATAATTTGTTAAAGTGTATCAAATAATTATTGGCAATCAATTTTCCTAAGAGCTTAAGATTTTAATTTTTGTAAATTAGTCTCATACACTGCAGATTATATTATAAAGTAAAATTACAATATTTTCTTTAATAAATTAGATTTTATTGATTAAATCTTACTTAAAATCAAGTGAATTAGTTATTATCAATTGTAAAGAGGTGTTAATAAAACCTAAATTAAAAAACTTAATTAGTAATTTTAGATCTCAAAAATTAAGAAGAATGGTTTATATACATATATATATATATATATATATATGGAAATTTAAATAAATAATATTTATTGATATTTAATTATTAAAAAAAGTTCACTTAAATTTATTGACTTAGGCCTCAAAATGTATTGAGCTGACCGTGACTGTAACATGTCAATTTTGTTATTTTACCAATAAGTTACACATATATTATTGCAATGAGTCTTAAAACCACCACCTTATCTTTCAACCTATTTTCAATAGGAAGAAAATGTCATTTATTTATTATTTCTTGGCATAGATTTGTTCCACAAGAAAATAAATCAAACTTGAATTTGTAATCTAGTTAATTGATGAGTTTGAACTCGACTCGTGTTCAAAATAAAATTAAATAAACAATCGTGAATTTTCAATACTCAACTCGGCTTGACTCGTTTATAGTTAAAGAAGGAGCCATTAGTTAGCTGGGCTAGACTAACCGAGCTCGCCCAATCCAATTTTTTTATAAAAAAAATAAATAAATAAATTTCAGTCTACCTAAATTAAGCCATTAACTCATCCTTTAAGCCCTTTAACCCAACTCTTCAACCCAACAAATCAGTATATTTTTATTTAATATTTTTAACTCACTTTAAAATAATTTTATGATTTTCTCTAGTTATACATAAAAACATCACAAACAACAATCATGGTTGGTTCATGACTCAATTTTTGGGCCACGTGCCCCATTAATGTCATCATGACATCAGGCTGCTAACATCACATGTGAATGAATGTGTACCACAGGGTGGACCACTTTACTAGTATTAACATCAAATGTGAATTAAAAATAAAAAATCACATGTGAATGAATGTATACGATGGGGTGGACCACTTTACTTAGTATTATTGAAGTAGTTAGGAACTGAAGTTAATACGAAATTTATAGTGACTAGTACAAAACTGTCTTCTTAGTCAATTAATAATTTCATGCATAATCGACATCAATTTTTTTTGTGGTTGCTGAAAGTTTGTGGAAGAAGATCACGTTTATTGTAGGATAGAAAGAAGTAGAGGTTCATAATTATTCTAGCTGTTACGTATATATTGTTTTTCATCAATAAAGAAAAAAAAAATATATATATATATATATATACTTTTTTGGTACGAACCTTTTTTTTCGAGAAAAAAAAAAATGGGCAACTACTAGATTTTTATTTTATTTTCTTAATATGATGATCAGAACTTTATTAATTTCGTATACATTCCATGATAAGGGGAAAATGATGAGACGATATGAAGTGGGTGATACTTGATAAAAATTTAGCACAAGCACATAGTTTTGTGTGTACAACTAAAGTCTTCACTTTTTGTAAAGATGAGTGGACTGTCCGCATTCCCATTATAGACCTATTATTGGAATGCTAATAAATTGGGGGCCATAATAGGATATACTAATACAAATACCAATCATTTGAAGGATAGTAAATATTAGGGTAAAATGCATTTATACCACTTGAACTTTGAATGGGTTGCACTTTAAACCCCATGTACTTTGAGTTTAATCAATTTACTACTCAAACTTTGGATATGTGCTAAATAGATTTATTTGTTAATTTTTTGTCCAAAATGCCCTTAAATGGCTCACATGAAAAAAAAAAAAAAAAATAAAAAAAAAAACAACTTAACTGCTTAACAGAGACAGAGAGAAACTCAAGTTGATAAAAAAAAAAATTTTCTTTTTTCATGTGAGCCACTTAAGGGCATTTTGGACAAAAAATTAACAAATGAGTCTATTTGACACATATCCAAAGTTTAAGTAGTAAATTGACTAAACTCAACGTATAGGCGGTCTAAGTGCAACCACTTCAAAGTTCAAGGGGTGTAGATGCATTTTACCCTAAAATATTATTGGTAATAGATAGCATACGATTGAGTCGGAAGTTATAAAAGTGTGCACATGTATTGTGGCCTATATGCCGAAATACAGAGGATATAACTCTTTTATTTGAATAAATATCTTTTATTCCATTTTTGTGTTTTTCTTTATACTTCACTAACAGTAAGATAGCACGTGTTAGATTATGTTTAATTAGTTTCTATTTTAAATCTTAGTTATTTTAGAAAGAAATAAGAAGAAGAAAAAAACGTGATAAGTTATGATTAGTGGAGTATAAAGTTGAATACAAAAAACGGGATAGAAGATTTGTATTTCTTTTATTAGAGAACAAATGATACAACTATACTTTATTAGCGGAAACACGAACTTGAGGTAGTTGCTGAGACAACGTTTGAAACATCGTTGTGAAAGTACAAAGTAGAAATTTTTTAGAAAAGAAATGTCATATCACAAATTAAACATATTGGCAATTTCGAAACAACTACAAGCAATGCCAAACTTCCAACTTAATTATTGATAATATCACAATGCAAAAACTTAAATATTAGTGAAGACAAAAGGCCTAAGGAAATTCAAGATAGTCACAAGCAGGACTATGACCCCAACAACAGTTACAATGCCTCTCCAAATATCACGGAAAGATATTGTTCTCAAGGCTCCCATATCACGGTTCAAAGTCTTTTTATAGTAGGCATTAATCTTTTTAACAGGTTATCTTAATAGGAATTCTGTTCCACAATTTCGAGGCCAAGTTAGTTAACCATTATGGCAACTGCTTTATTGCTGCCTAACGCGTTAACAATTATCCCTTTCTCAACAAGAAACTCCACATGTTCTCTCGTGTTGATAAGATCATCCAATAACACAAAATAATTGCATATGTAAGCATGAGATGAGTGACCTCTCTCTCTCTCTCTCTCTCAACAAGGCACAAAACACGTGATTATTGCAACGTCATTCTCACAAATTTATATGGGTGGTGTGGAAATAACAAAAAATGATGCAATATTGTGCACCAATTACTGATATCAGAAATATCATTTCTCATTTATATTTCACAAACCAAACTTTATCCTTTAAAGAACAATTAATATGGCACTCACAAGAGACACACACGTGGCACACCTTATCATGAATTAGGACCATCCAAGTTATTAGGTATTCTAGTCAATTCAAAATTTAAAGTGACTTACAAGTCTCTCTTAGTCAATACTAATTGAGGTCTTTGTCCATGGGGTAGTTGCAATTAAATATCAATTAATGATTTCATGGACATCAATTTTTTTTTTTGCAATAAGTCTATATACATATACAACAAAGAATAGCTAAGAGTGTCTTCTGAATCAAAACATGCATATTTAAGCTTTTTGGCATGTCGATTGTTAATAAGGTTGTTAAAATTAAGATCCTACATAGGATCATTAGGAAAGTCTTTTGGATCAGATCATATAATTGGATTGAGAAGCATAAGATTTTAATTTTCATACAAAATAAGTGAGAAATCATTGATAATAATGATATGTTCAAAAATCATCAACATAGGGATTAAAATCTTATTTAATAGAAAATAACAATGTGTGTGTGCGTGTGTGTGTGTGTGTGTGTGTGTGTGAGTGTCGTGATCCAATCAATCCCATGATATGGATCTAAATCCTATCGTATGTGTGTGTGTGTGTGTGTGTGAAAATTTAGGATTGGGTGGGATCATAATCCTATCAATCCCATGATATGGTTCTAAATCCTACCACGATCCTACTAGGTAATTATTAAAGCTCCTAGTGCAACTTAAATCGTTTAACAAGTCTAGGATCATAGGATCTAATGATCCTATGATCAAGATCAGGATTCAACCATCAAAACATAAACTGGAGTCTCCTTCGCAAATGACATATGCTCTCTGTTTTTCTCACATATAATCTCCTTATAATTAACTAAAGTCATGTCACGCCATAATGCTCGACTAACGACCACTGCATGTGAAATGAAGACTTTGCCCGCAGCCTACAAGCTACAACTACTCTTACGATGTGTTTGGCTTGAAAGGAGGAGATGGGACTAGAGGGAAGGGGATGGAAAAGGTTTAATGGATTTTTTTTATGGGGGGGAAATGAGGGTTTGAAGAGATTTGGTGAGCAATATTACTCCTCTAAACCCCTCATTTCCAATTCCCTCGAATTGGGGGAGTTTGGAGGGGAAGGAGAGGAGTTTTACTTATATTAAACTAATTTAAAATATCAATTTTACCCTTATAATATCAATTTATATTATTTCTTTAAAATTAGAAAAAAGGGTCATAATTGTCCATTTATATGACACTTCCTCTCTTCTCTCCTCCACTACTTAAATTTTAAAATATCTAAACAATGGGGAATGATGTCTCTTCTTTTTTCTCTTATTTAATTTTTAAAACATCCAAAAAAAAAAAAGGAAAATGATAACCACTTACGATTTTTCGTTAATCTTTCCAGACAATTGCTAATTTTGTTTTCCCATATACGAGAATAATTTTGAATGTCACTCACTAGTATCCTGGCTGGCAAAAGGAAAATTATTCAGTAGTCTAAGACTACAAATAAATGCATAGTCCTCCTCTCACAGAGTGGTGGGTCCTACCTTAAATTTAATTAGTGGGACCTACCATTTATGTTATGGGACCCACCATTCATATGAGGGGGGACTATGCATTTATTTATAATCCTGAACTGCTGAATAATCACTCTTGACAAAAATAGATGCGATAAATGGCCACTCGTCAAAATCTTGCCATTAATTATATGAGATAAAGGACCACACATCCAAATCCTGCCATTACTTAGATGAGATAAACGGCCACGTGTCAAAATCTTACCATTACTTGGATTGTCTTACCTAGAAATACTTGGAAATAAAATTATGTATCCTAAAATAGGACCCACTTCGATGTGATTTGATTGATCTTATTGGGATCGATTTTATTTTTCATTGATTTATTTTATTTATAAAAATATGAAGGGCAAAAATACACTGCATTTTGGAGTGTCCAACAAATTTGCAAACTTAACCTACCTATTTGACCCGGATAGTAGTTTTGGTGGAAAAAATCATCCAACCCAATTAAATATTTAATCAATAAGAGGTGAAATGTGGCATTCATTGATTGATTATTGAGATTTCCTTTAAACAAGATCTTGAAACGCGTTTTGCCTTATCTTTTCAATTTATTTATTTTCTAATTTTATTGCTTTATTTATTTCTTCTGCTTTCTCTTTCTCTAAACCAGACTAATGCTATGTTTGAAAGTTTGAAAGTTGAAAATTTGAAGGGAGAGGAGGGTGCTCGGGGAAGGGGGGGTGGTGGGGAATAATTACCTCTTCCCCTTATTTAGATGTTTTAAAAATTAAATAAGAGGGTAAAGAAATAGATACCTCTTTACTTTGTTAAAATATTTTAAAAATTAAGTAGGAGAAAATGAAACAACAAGAACAAGAAATCTATCATTGTTAATAAACAATAAAAAACTCATAGTGAATGCAGTATGAATAAATCAAGTCTAGCGTTTGACGCTATGTCCTTAAGACAAATTGCACCCCACACACTATTATCTTAGTGGTGCTTTGAGACTCATGGCCGTTTATCTCCCTAGATAAAATGATTTTCACACGCAAAAGAAGCACAAGTAATCTCCGTGCAGTAAACGTAACTAGTGTCTCTGTCTCTTTCTCTCTCTTTATGCAAATAAGACTCTCAAAATCGTAGGAAATAACTAACTCAAAGTAATTTCAAAAATAAACTTAAAAAGTAAAGTTAAATGAATGAGGGGACACTCTATTAATAGATATAGTCACACCTCTTCAGAAAAGGTGCGAAATAAATAGTCACAACGATTCATAAAAGACACAACATTTGGAGAAAAACAATGTATTATAGATTGGACCTAACCCACATGGACCCACTTGGCCCACTTTTAGGAGGCAATTTTTCATTCACTCCTAACCATTTTTCCAACAGATGGCGGTGAAAAATATAAAATGTTTACATTTTTAAGCTAAAACAAATAGGACTACATATTTTATTTTGCATAAAAATAGAATCCAAGCTAGAAGAGAAATGCATGACATTCACAAGCAGAAATGGACCTATTAAGGGACGGGCAGGGGTTGTTGCCCCTGTCAAATTTTTATTTATTTTTTTAAAGTAGTATATTTTATATATATATATATATATATATATATAGAAGAATTTTAAATAAGGGTAAAAAAATAATTTCTCAGCCAGTCAGCCCCTATCACCCAAACAAAATCCACAAAATAAATTCCAAAACCCTAAACAATAAATCACAATTTCAAAAAGACTCAACACCACAACATAAAAAAAAAAAACAAAATAATAATAATAAATAAAACCCAATACGGCAACACAAAACAAAATACATAAAAGTGGTTGTCAGTTTGTGCCTTTTGGTCTTTTGCTGGCTTGTTTACACAAAATTTTTGTGGTCCTTGTGAGTCAAATAAAAATAATCTATTATTATTATTATTATTATTGTTGTTGTTGTTGTTGTTGTCGTCGTCGTCGTCGTCGTTGTTCATTTGTTTGTTTGATATTAATGTAAACTTCTATTGAATAGTTACAAGACAATAGAATACTAAACAGTAAATTTTTTAAGAAAATAAAGAATTCTTTATTAAATTAGTAACATTAATATTTTTTTTTTAATAAAAATACTATTATATATATAATAATATAATTAATTTTTTTTTTTTTTTACTTGTAGATCATGAGAAACTCAACTATAATTACTGATTTTTTTCAAAATAAAAAATACAAATAATTCAAAACTCAATACTGATGACGCAACGAAGACTTTGGCCCTGGTCAACTTCAAATCCTGGATCCGTCCCTATTCACGAGACATGCATACTTGGCACACACATCTAGTTGTGCATGCATGCCACACAATGGTTCCAATGTAAATGAATGTGTGTGTATTGTAGTGAGAATTATCTTCTCCAACAGATATTGAGTGCCCACCAAATGTCAACCCCATAAAAAAAAAAAAAAAAAAGTACCCCTTGTACCATAGGATAAGGGGGGACGAAATATCATATATAGCAGTTGTTGGGATAATCCAGTCCTCGTTAACACTTTTTTTTTTTTTTTGATAAAGACTAAAGAGTCCTCGTTAACACTTAACACTAAATTTAATGTAACTATAAGCCTTTCCTAGTTAGAGTAGTTAAAGATCCCTTTTCATGGGATTGTTAAAATTTATGGCTCTCGCTGAAGGCTAGCATCAAAATTTTGTGCAGTTGCTAAAGTTTGTGGCAAGAATTTCATGTTTGTTGTGGGCTAGACAAAAGAGAAAAGACTGTATCTTGATAATTGTCTTAGTGCTTTACATTAGTTACATATAAACTTTCTTGAACGGAGTTAATCTTTAGGATTTATATTTCCCATCCGCTAATGTAAATATGGCCCTACCATGCACGAAGAAGATTTGAATTTTCTCAAACTTAATTTTTTTATTATAATCACTGCAACTAGGCCAGCCTTAGGCCTAGACCTAAGGCCCACCTGCCCCCAATTTCAAAAGGATCATAAGTCTCCCATGACATGAACAAAAGATTCTAAAATTATACAAAAACTAGTCGCAAACCTGTGCAATGCACAGGAAAATTATTCAAAATAAAATCTAAATTAATTTTGATTCCTTTTACATCTTTTGTTGATTTTTTTTTTTTTTTCTTTTTTGTAGTTGAAAATATTGTAGGCAAGATCGATAAAGAGACTTTACGAATAAGATTTAGAATAGATCCTACTTCTTGGTTTAAAAAAATAATTAAGAAAGTATTTACCATAGGATAGTTAAAATTTAATATAATATAATTTTTCTTTTGGCATAAGTTGAATATAGTCCAATTTTTATAAAACACGATTCATGTTTATATTTAC
>BKZX01027911.1:0-13286 GCA_014362285.1 Fagus crenata
ATTTGTTAATAAAAAGTATTTTTCAAAATAATATCGTTTTTTTTTTTTTGTTGTGTTGATGCAGGTTGGCAAGGCAAAAAAAAATAGTTGACAGGTTTGATTTGTTGGCAAAAAAAATAGTTGACAGGTTGGCAAGGCAACTAGTTTGATTTGATTTATCAAGATGCCCATCCCTATTGGCTACAATAGACAGGTTTTTGCATTAATCTAAAAGTCTTACGAATAGAATTTCATACTTTAGGTCATCAATTACTTTTCAAACTAGTTGCAAAACCCACGCCAAGTGAGGAAAATTTCAACACGTATGGTGAAACTTGACAATTTCTATTTGTAAATTTTGTAAATGTTACAAAATTGTTAATGTCCACGTGTCACCCTGTCACTGCACCACATCATCACCACGTCAACCCTTGCATTAATCTAAAAGTCTTACGAATAGAATTTCATACTTTAGGTCATCAATTACTTTTCATACTAGTCGCAAAACCAACGCCAAGTGAGGAAAATTTCAACACGTACGGTGAAACTTGACAATTTGTAATTTTAAATTTTGTAAATGTTACAAAATAAATGTAGATTTATAATTTAAGTTCTATATTATGTTTGCAATTATTACCTTACAAGTATCCAGCAAATATATATATATATATATATATTATTACCTTACAAGTTGCAATTATTACCTTACGTTAATCAAATGGCAATTCTCTGAGCAGCTCACATGGCAGATTTTTTTTGTTTCACAATTTGATCAAGAATTACAAATCTTCTAAGTAATACATTGTCAATGGATATTAGCCAATCTAAATCCTAACAGAATAGTTCCCTAGTTACTGTAGAAGTATCACTGATGTCATTTATATATTTGTATATGTACATTTTTTATCAAGGATCTACTTGCTCTAAATACTATAGGACCTGGAACTAAAAATCTAATGCTAGATCTTTGATAATTAAGCAATTATCAGGAGAATTGTTCAGAAGAGCAAAATCTTGAACATCGATTGAAGCTTTTTAACAATATAATTTGTGAAATACCAATCAAGTGTCTGTATCATTACTTTTTCAGGAGAACTAAGCAAAGACAAGTGTAAAGAACTACTTCAGAAACAAAGGAGAGATGAAGTACTTGAACTTACTTCATGTACTAATGAACTTCAGCTATTCTCCCAATATAAAATAACTATGAAATAACCATACAAAGAAATTATTTGAAGTGAGTATATGAATGAAGAAATACAAGATCACTTAGGTTTATGGTTTCAAAGAAAAAATAAACACAGGAGAGAGTAGGATTAAGTCAGCTTTAGAAGTGTTTACCACTTGCTTTCTATGATGCTTGTATTATTTTGAGTATGGGCAATCATTGGACACTGGAGACGGTTTCCCTTGGCACATCCTTCTTTTATTTTGGTGAGGCATACCATGGGAGCAGATGAAGCACAACTAATTGAAATCATAAGGATTGAACATATCACTTGAAGAGAACTTTCATTTTTTATTTTTTGGACAGAATATGAGCACCCTTTAGTAACATATAGATCTAATTTAAATTTCAAAATTGCGAAAAAAGATGTTTAACACTTAATTAATGTATGGAGGCCTTGTACTACAGCAGTGATGTCTCTAAATGATTTTATAACTTATGGGGGAAAAATGCTAAAACACATGAACCACCAGCAAATATGAAAGATTCATGAGAGCACACCAAAATTGACATATAAGCACATGTATTAATATCTGAAATTTTGGAAGATCTATTGAAAGTTTGAATCAAAAGCCAGCAAAAAGTTTATGCCTGCATATCAAAAATTGAAAATTGAAAAACAATTATAAAATAACTACTTGCTCTCTGATTTTCCAAAATTCTAAACTCTACTTAATGTTAAGAAAAAATTTATGATCTCAACTTAGGAATTACATTAGCTACATTTTGAATGTTCGAAAGGGAAAAGTTAATTGATTTTAGAGACTAAAAGTGAGGAACTTAAATTGTATTGCTTATTATGTATGATCTCAGTTAGATTCTGTAATGGGAAATAAATTCAAAGGTGTGAACAGTTTTAAAGAAAGACCTTTCTTGGTGTGGTTGCTAAGATCACCTTCTGAATGAAAGACAGGTCCTGCACAGAAAGGAACAAGTGAGAAGGGATAATCCCCAGCTGTGGGGACTGATCACCCTTCGATGGTAAAGTTAGTCAAGGATTGCTTGAGAGCAATAGAATAGTGAGTTCTTCATTTCCTGTGTGTGTCTTTTGCGTACTTGGTTCTCACTGAATCTACCCTTTTATAGACTCTCAAATGACAGCTTACCTATCATTTGAATAATTACTTTGTCCCTTGAAAGGGGTGTGGTATCTCTGGATGGGACATGAAGGTGCTTGGTCGTCCTTGCTTGCGTGGCCTGTCCTGGTGCATTTATGATTTTGTGTGCTTCCCCCCACGTGGGTCATTACCAGGCAGGTCACCTCGCCGTATTGTAATTAATGCCTTCAACCACCCTTCTGATGGCATTAAATGTGGAGATCCGCTGAATCTGTTCAGAGGACCGGCACGGCACCTTACCAATGGTCCAGCTAGGCACTTATTGGATTCATGCCTTTCTTACATTGGTAAATGACGCTCTAGAGGCCTTTTGGTCTTTACACAACTTTTCCCCTCACAATAGCCCCTCAGTCCATCCTTCACAATGCAAAACTCATGTTGCGCGGACTGTTATGTCCAAACCAAATCCTGCCAGCCGTGCCAACGGTTCTGATTTGTGTTACACCTCGTGTTCCGTGTTTTTTGCAATCATGACTCTTGGGCGCCGTGCGCTGTCATTGTGATGTCATGCCTGTACTTGACTGGTGCACTTCTTACGAGACCATAATGGGACCCATCAATGTGGCTTCTCCCACACGCCTCCCTTTAATCGTTATAAATAGTGCCTTACTCATTCTAAATAACTCCGTTTGCCTTTCATTTTCTTAATTCCTTGCGCTCATGATTCTCCCTTCTATCTCGTCCCCTCAACGTCCCTATGTTATCTGTGCCTTCGCATGTAAGTTGTCCTCCTTACATCTCATTTGTTTTCTTTTTCGTCTCTCTTCGGGGGTTAGGTTTCAGACAATGGGTAGGAAGAAAAACGAGGAAAGCAGGGGCAAGTTGAGCCGCTACGTGAACACGCCTGAGGGTATGGCCGTGTTCCATCATTTGTACGAGGTCCCAAACAATGTGGGACTGAGATACGTGCATTGGTTTGATGCACTTAATCCCGCCACAAGGGATATTCTCATCCCCGTGGTGGCAATTGTGGAAGGGGGGGTTCGCTTCCCTATGGACCCCCTCTTGGCGGACTTCCTCAGTTATTTCAGTCTAGCCCCTACTCAAGTAAACCTGAATGTCTTCAGGATAGTGATGGGGACCGTAGAGTTAAATAGGAGGTTAGGTTTAGAGCTTAGCACATACGATATAATTTGGACCTATATCCTTCATCATAACATAAAAACCAATGCCTACTCACTCCACCTTAGAGACGTCAATTTCACTTTGGTGAACGGCTTGCCAGACACCAATCGTGGTTTTGATGATCATTTCCTTATAGTGTCCGGAGAGTGGTTTTTGCTCGGACGCAAGTGCCTCACAAAAGAAGGGGCTATAGGTCTGATTCTGTCTACTTGTTTTATAGTACAACAACTGAATGATTTAGCGCTGACCTGTTCTTTTTGCCCTGTACAGACCCTCGAAAAAGAAAACCTCGCAAGAACCTTGTAAAAATCAATAGCCTCCGTCAGGTTTGGGAGAGTGAGATCTGCACGGACGATTACGCACAGCCACGTTTCGCTCCCCTGCTGCTTCGTTACGTGGCTCGCACGCACTCCTACCTGGCCTACAGATTGGTGTCAGACATCCAGGCTGCCTAATCTAATCCGGACAACCTAGCTCTGCCTGCTGTAGATATCCGGGTCGTGCTAGACGTTGAGGCACCAGACATGTCCGGCATCAACTTAAGGAACCTGCTCCTAGCCCGAAGTCGAGAGGGAACTTCAAAGAATGTGCTGCCTCTTCTGAACCAGCTCAAAGGAAGAGAGCCAGGGTTGAAAGCTCTACCGGACCGAGTCGGCCAACACCTTCCACTCCGCCCAGTCCATTGGCCCTAGAAGCACCTGGGGCGGACCACCATGTTACCCAACTGGGTAACGTGGTTCGTTCTGGGATGCTTTTTTGGTCCAACGTCCAAGTTCAAGGGGAAGGATTCGTGCCACTATGGCCCCCCCATTTTGAGTATCAAAGGGGGGATGCCGTAACCGAGGCTGACTGCATCCTTCCCATAGGGGATGGATGCAGTGCGGTAGTGGCTAGTGCCTTTAGCCAGACGGTCCATCTCGCACTTGACATGGGCGAGTGGAAGAAATCGTCTGACGACGAGCTGATCAACAACCTGAAAAGGGGTCTTCTCATGGTGAGCATTTTAATTCGTTTATGCCAGTGTTTACCTATTTGTCCTGGCTAACACCTTTGCCGTTCTGTAGGGGGTCCAAGCGTCCTTGGAGTTGGAGGACCGCTTTCGGGTTGACAAAGAGCACCTTACTCATGCCAACAGCCTAGCCACCAAGTACCAGGACACAAGGAAGAAGGCAGCAGAGGCCAAAAAATTGGCTGATGCTACTGATAGAAAAAAGGCAGAGGCTAAGGAGTCTTTTCAGGCTGTGTTGGATTCTCTTACTAAAGCTGAGGATAGGATCTGAGCTTTAGAGTCAGTTTGAGCAGGCCAAGAGAGTGGCATATGAGGCCGGCAGCAATGACGCCCAAGCTGAGTTGGCGGACTAGCTCCCCGGGGTCTGCAACGAGTTCTATATGGACACCTGGTGTGATGCCATTGCTATTCTGAAATCAGGATGAACTACACTAACTCCGAAGCCGCCCAAGCTACCTTTTCCTGGTGCTCGTCCACCACCTCTCCCTCAGGTGGTTCTCAATCCTCCTCCTTCTCAAGTTGGTACGAACGTGGTGGACTTGGAGGATGCCGAGGTGAACTCCGCACAGGCGGTAGAGCCTGCTGGTGTCGGTCAGCTGCCTGATGCTCCTGTCATTGCCCCTGAAGGAGGAAGCACAGCTCTTAGGGACGCCGATCTTGATGACTTGTAATAACTTTTGCATTTTCATAAAGAGTTTTAAACACTTGAATATTTTTGTTTAACTATTCCTTTTTTGAATGGAACACTTGTGTGATTTCACTCGTGCCTTTTGAATGAATGTTTGCCATGAATGATTGGTGTCGTATTTAAAAATTGACGGAATAATTTAAACTTCTTTGTGAGGATTGCCTTAATGCCTTGGACGTCCTGGAAACTAAGCCATTCTACGAATGAGTCAGGCAGACTGTAGGTCTTTTTAAGCAGAGAAATTTTGAGCATATGGCATGGCCAGAGAGTTTATTGCCGTTCTTGCCTTACCATGTAGGTTTTGTAGGCAGAAAAATTTATAAAGTACTTGGCACGGCCAAGGTTTAATGTCGTTTTGACATACCATGTAGGGTTTATAGGCAGAAAATATTAAGCACTTGGCATGGCTAAGGTTTTAGTGTCATTCTGCCATACCATATAGGGTTTATAGGCAGAAGATTTTAAGGACTTGGCATGGCCAGGGTTTTAGTGCTGTTCTGCCACACCATAGAGGGTTTACAGGCAGAAGATTTTAAGTACCTGGCATGGCCAAGATTTTAGTGCCGTTCTGCCACACCATATAGGATTTACAGGCAGAAGATTTAAGTACCTGGCATGGCCAGGGTTTTAATGCCGTTCTGCCACACCATATAGGGTTTATAGGCAGAAAATTGGTTGATTACCTGGCATGGCCAGGGTTTTAAAGCTGTTCAGCTGATTGATATCCAAGCACCACATGTGACAAAAGTTCTTGTATTTCAGAAAATAGTGAGATAGTCACGTTGCTACTTTAATTGGTAGAGCCTTTATCGACAATCTTCCTACTGGTAAAACTTTTTCAGGTTATTTATATTCCAAGGCCGTTTGAGGGCCTTGCTGTCCATTCCTACTAGGTTGAATGCCTTAAGTCTGACCTCTGAGATGATCTAGTAGGGCCCTTCCCAATTTGCTCCTAGCTTGCCATGTGTGGGGTCTTTCTTACTACCTGTCACTTTGCGTAACACTAAGTCTCCCGTTGCGAGGATCTGTTTATTTACATTCCCGCCATACTTCTTCTTTAAGTCGCCCTGGTAGGATGCTAGCCTGATCATGGCAAGGTCCCTGCGCTCCTAAGCCAGGTCCAAATCTTTGGCCAACATAAGCTCATTATCCTCTTAAACAAACTCTTCCGAGCGTAAGGTAAGGAGACCCACCTCAAGTAGAATCACGGCTTCCACCCCATAAGTAAGAGAGAACGGGGTTTCCTTCATTGAATTTCGGGACGTCGTTCTGAATGTCCATAGTACGCTGGGCAGCTCCTCCACCCATCGCCCCTTAGCTTCTTCTAGCCTTTTCTTAATTCCGATGAGGATTGTTTTATTGGAAGACTCTGCCTGTCCGTTTCCCTGTGGGTAGGCCGGGCTGGAGAAATGATTTCTGATTTCAAACTCTGAGCAGAACTCCCTGAATGGTCTGCTGTCAAACTGTGAGCCATTGTCAGAGATAAGGCATCTAGGATACCGAAGAGAGTTATTATGTTCTTCCAGAATAATTTTCTTGATTCAGAGTCCATGATGCGCTCGAGGGGCTCCGCTTCAACCCACTTCGTGAAATAGTCGGTTGCCACAATCAACCACTGCCTATTTCTTGTTGCTCGAGGTAGTGGTCCGACCAAGTCTAGCCTCCATTAAGCAAACGACCATGGACTGGATATAAGGTTAAGTTGAGATGCGGGTTTGTGTATCGCCGGGGCGAATATTTGGCACTTCTCGCAGTGCTTGACATACTGAACTGCGTCCTTTTGCATATATGGCCACTAGTAGCCTTGATCGATTGCTCTGTGGGCCAATGAGCATCCTCTAGTATGGCCACCGTATACACCCTCATGAATTTTGTATAACAAGTTTTGGACTAGGTCTGGATGCATACAAATGAGGTAAGGTCCCATGTAAGACTTTTTGTACAACTTTCCCTCTCGCAAGACGTAGTACCTTGTTGCTGTCTTTCGAACCTTTGCTGCTTCTTTCTGGCTTGCTGGTAATATGTCTTTCGAAAAGTAATCCAATATAGGGTCTATCCAGTTGGGTCCCGTCTCAATTTGACATATGCTCCCCTGGCCTTTCTCTACTGTGCTAGGGAAGTCCTGCACCTCCACGGTTATTGTCCTTTTGAAATCTGGTGCCACAGAAGATGCTAGTCCGGCAAGCGAGTTGGCATACCCATTGTGTTCTTGGCCTACCCTTTCAATGTTAAATTCACGGAAGCCTTTCAAGAGGTTCTTAGCTAAATCTAGATAAGCTATCATCCTCTCATCTTTCGCCATGTATTCTCCAGTCAATTGATTGACTATCAGCTGAGAGTCGCAATTAATGGTGAGGGAATCAGCGCCGAGCCTCCTAGCGGCTTTGAGGCCGTGCAGGAGTGCTTCATATTAGGCTTCATTGTTTGAGGCGCCGAAACTTAATCTGACTGCCTGCTCCAATAGTTCTCCCCCTGGCGATATCAGGACTACTCCCAAGCCGGAGTCCCTGGAATTTGCCGTGCCGTCAACATATAACTCCCAGCCTTTCTCCTCCAGGGTCCGTTCAGCACCCCTAGGGTACTCTTCCTCGGCGAGCGTGTTGCTGTTCTTCGGCGCAAATTTGACTATGAAGTCAGCCAGTACCTGTCCTTTAATGGCCGTTCTGGGTTTGTACCGCACATCATATGCCCCAAGCTGAGCTTCCTACTTGGATATCCTGCCGCTGAAATCCGAGCTCCTGAACAAGGCTTTCAAAGGTAAGGAGGTTAGTACGATCATGGTGTGGGCTTGAAAGTAGTGCGGGAGCTTTTTTGCCGTTACAAACAGTGCGAGGGCCGACTTCTCTAGTGGCAAGTACCTCGTCTCCGCCCTGTTCATGGTTTTGCTGGTGTAATAAGCTGGCTTCTGCACTCTAGAGTCATCTCGTATGATTGCCACGCTAACTGCTTTATCTATGGCTGGGAGATAGATGTAGAGCGATTCCCCTTCTCTGGGTGTGGAGAACAATGGGGGCGCTGACAAGTATTTCTTTAGTCGCTCAAAAGCTTGATCTGACTCTTCGCTCCATGCAAAGTTTTTCCCTTTTTTTGATGAGATCAAAAAACGGTTAGCACTTCTCAGCTAATTTAGAGATAAACCGGTTGAGTGCGACGGCCATGCTTGTCAGCCTCGGTACTTTTCTGACTTTTTAGGGGGCTGCAGCCCCTAGATAGCGGCTATCTGATCTAGATTTGCTTCTATACTACGCTGGGTTACCATAAATCCTAAAAACTTACCCGAGCCTACTCCAAATGTGCATTTTGAGGCGTTATGTTTCAAGTTATGCCTTCTAAGTATACTGAGGACCTGCCTCAAGTCCTCCACATGGTCTGAGCTCTTGACACTCTTGACAACCATGTCATCAATGTACACTTCAACGGTCTTCCCCAGCAGCTCTGAGAACATTTGGTCACCATTCTTTGGTAAGTGGCCCCGGCATTTTTTAGTCCGAATGACATCACCTTATAACAGAATACCCCTCTTGGTGTGATGAATGCGGTTTTCTCTTGGTCCTCTCTCCTCACGGCGATCTGATGGTACCCTTGAAAGGCATCCAAGAAGGTCATTCTTTCATGGCCGGCCGTAGAGTCTACCAGCTGATCTATCTTTGGGAGTGAGAAAGGATCTTTTGGACAGGCTCTGTTTAGATCGGTGAAATCCACACAGACTCTCCATTTCCCATTTTTCTTCGTCACAACAATAGTGTTGGACAGCCATTGTGGATATTGGACTTCTCGGACCACTCCAATCTTCAGGAGCCGGTCCACCTCCTCTCGTATGGTCTCGGCATGCTGCGGAGCCGTCCTTCTTGCCTTCTGAACTACTGGCCTATACTCAAGCGAGACGTTCAGTTCATGGTAGACAAATTCTGAATCTACTCCAAGTGCCTCCTATGGAGTTTAGGCGAAGACGTCTTGGTACTCTTTGGGAGTGAGAAAGGATCTATCTTTGGGAGTGAGAAAGGATCTTTTGGACAGGCTCTGTTTAGATCGGTGAAATCCACACAGACTCTCCATTTCCCATTTTTCTTCGTCACAACAACAGTGTTGGATAGCCATTGTGGATATTGGACTTCTCGGACCACTCCAATCTTCAGGAGCCGGTCCACCTCCTCTCGTATGGTCTCGGCATGCTGCGGAGCCGTCCTTCTTGCCTTCTGAACTACTGGCCTATACTCAAGCGAGACGTTCAGTTCATGGTAGACAAATTCTGAATCTACTCCAAGTGCCTCCTATGGAGTTTAGGCGAAGACGTCTTGGTACTCTTTGAGCAGGGCTAGCAGTTGTGACTTGTGCTCCTTAGAGAGGGAGTTGCCTATCAAGAATTGCCTCTGAGCTTCCCCATCAGCTATTGATACTGGTACAAGCTTCTCCGCGCATTTCTCTTGAGGGAGGCATTCGTCGTGGTCCTCCCAATTTTGTAATTGCTACTTGCCCTTCACGGAGCCTTCCTTCGGCTCTTGCAGTAGTTGTGCCTTCTATTTAACTGCCGTAACCAAGCATTGCTTTGTCGCCAGTTGGTCCCCCACAATTTCCATGACGCCCTGTGGCATTGGGAACCTCAACCATTGATGGAGTGTGGAGGCATTGCGCCTATGTAGTGCAGCCACAGTCTCCCTAAGATTGCATTGTAGGGAGAGTAGGCGTTCAAAACAAAGAACTCGGTTAGGGACGAAACCGTACCAGCCTTAACATTGATTGTCATCTTTCCTGATGGCATGACTGTCTCTCCAGAGAAACCACAAAGCGGTCCTTCAGCACGTTTCAAGTCCTTCGTCCCCAAGCCTAATCCTTTGAACAAGGGCTCGTACATAATCTCTGCCGAACTGCCCGGATCTATCAGGATTCTTTTGACGTCGAACTCCCCGATCCGTAACATTATGACTAATGCTTCTGAGTGAGGTAGCTGAACCCCCTCCAGATCTTGATCTGTGAATATGATCTACTCCATTGATTCTTTCCTTAAAGGCCTTGGAGCCATCTGGGCCAAGTCTCCAATCTGGAATGTCTCTCTCAAGTGTGTTGCTTTCCTCATTTCTCCTCTTTGGTCGCGGCCAGCCATACTGTTGTGAATCACTTCAATGATCCCCACTGGAGCTGAAGCCTTCACCGTGGTTCTTGGGGTTTCCGCATGCTGGTGGGGACTCCTCGACACGTCCATGTACTGCTTGAGGTGCCAATTCTTTACTAGATGTTCAAGGTGGCTTTTGTAGGCCCAACATTGTTCAGTTAAATGCTCACACTCCTTGTGGTAGCCAAAGTACGGCTTAGATTCTTTCTTGGCGGGGTCACCAGGCATCTTCGGGGGCCACTCAAAGTATGGTTTATCCTTGATCAGTGGGAGGAGTCGATAGATTGGTTCTTTGAACATTGTGTATACGGCCAGGCACAAACCAGTCCTGGGCGGATTTGTTGGGCTTCTAGATTTCCTGGCCTGGCTTGGCTTGGGTCGGTCTGCCTTTTTATCCGTAGGTGGTGCCACCTCTGCAATTCTAGCTAAACTCTTCGAGTCATCTTCCACTCTGATATGCTGCTCCAGGCGGGACATAAGGTCTGCCTTGTTAGCAGAGGGCCTCTTGGTGAGAGACTGCCTGAGTCTGTTGCCTTGGTGCAAACCAAACCTGAATGTCTTCACCGCTATGTCTTCGTCACATGCGTAGATGTCGTTGTAAACCTCCCAATATCGTGCAAAGTATGACTTCAATGTTCTTCAGCTTTCATGGTGAGGGCCAGCAGGGTGTAGATCTCCTTAGGCTTCCGGATATTCATAATGAATCTCGCAGTGAAAGCTTTGGACATCTCTCTCCACGAGCGAATGGACCCGTGCTCTAGGCGATTGAACCATCGTAATACCACCTCGCCTAGGCTCGAGGGGAATACGCGGCACATAAGCGCATCATTGGTGCTGTAGAGAGTCATTGCTTGCCGATAATGGCTCAGGTGCCCCACTGGGTCGGTCTTCTTGTTGTAAACAGTAAGGTTGGGTGAAGTGAACTTGGTCGGGAGCTTCACCTGCTCTATTTTGGCTGAAAAGGGGGAGAGTGAGATCTGTTGGAGCTGTCTCCAGATTGGGTTGTGCTCGTGCCGAGGGGGAGATGCCCTAGAGTGGTCACGTCTGTGCCTTTTGGGGGACACAGTCCTTTGCTATTCGTGGTTTGATCTTCCGTTGCGCTCCTTGGGGCGAGGAAGGCGATGCGAGCTTTCACACGAACCTGAGTGACTCCTGGTTCGTCTTCTCCGGTGTTACTCACCTTTCTTCCTGTCACCTTCTTTTAAGAGCTTGAGCTCCTCTTCGAGTTCTTCAACTCTTCTCTGGCTTCTTCGAGGAAGAAGGGCTCTCTGGAAAGTGAGTGCTGCCTCCTTTCGGTCCTACCACGGGAACGCTCCTCTTCGCGCCTCCTCGGCCCACCGAGAACTCGTACTTTGGATTGTATCCTCTTATGATGGAAGGTTGGTAATCTGGTACCTCCTCGCTCATTCTCTGAGACAGCCATTTCTTCCATCCTACACAGTGGGTCTGTAACCTCTTCCTAAATCGGTCTTCCCCACAGACGGCGCTAATTGTAACGGGAAATAAATTCAAAGGTGTGAACAGTTTTAAAGAAAGACGTTTCCTAGTGTAGTGGCTAAGATCACCTTCTGAATGAAAGACAGGTCCTGTACAGAAAGGAACAAGTGAGAAGGGATAATCCCCAGTTGTGGGGACTGATCACCCTCCGATGGTAAAGTCAGTCAAGGATTGCTTGAGAGCAATAGAATAGTGAGTTCTTCATTTTCTGTGTGTGTCTTTTGCATACTTGGTTCTCACTGAATCTGCCCTTTTATAGACTTTCAAATGATAGCTCACCTATCATTTGAATGATTACTTTGTTCCCTGAAAGGGGTGTGGTATCTCTAGATGGGACATGAAGGTGCCTGGCCGTCCTTGCTTGCGTGGCTTGTCCCGATGCATTTATGATTTTGTGTGCTTCACCCCACGTGGGTCATTACCAGGCAGGTCACCTCGCCGTATTGTAATTAATGCCTTCAACCACCCTCCTGATGGCATTAAATGTGGAGATCTGCTAAATTTGTTCAGAGGACTGACACGGCACGGTACCAATGGTCTGGCCAGGCACTCATTGGATCTGTGCCTTTCTTACATTGGTAAATGATGCTCTAGAGGCCTTTTGGTCTTTACACAACTTTTCCCCTCACAGATTCCATGAGTCCTTCCTCCAGGTAACTCATAGATTGATAGTCTCCAAATCTTAATCATGCCTGAATAGTTTCAAAAATATGAAGGTAAACCAAGCAAAATAAATTCACCTTTTTTTTTTTTTCCTCTTCTCTTTAGCTTAGTCAATACAAGAGAAGATGATAGTGAATGGAGTAATTGCATCAACAATATACCTGTGAGATAAGAAATAATATAAAAGAGGAGAAGATTTGAAAGAAGTTACCACCTTTAATATGTCTATTTTTTCCTCCAGCTGGAAAAAATAGACATATTGTCTCAACTGCCTACACATGACAACAGTTTGTATAATTATAAGTAAGAAAAAGATTAGGCATGCTCAAAACATATTGAGAAGATCCAAATAGAGGCCTCATCCTCCAAGGCTCCTTTCATCTCTTGCTAGGGACTAACTACGATTGACAAAAAGTTTCAGCTGCGATTAATGGCTCCAAAGAATGAGATGTCACAGCAGGACATGGTTGGTCATTACTGTCTAATGTTTCAAAAACCATTACATGCCAAGTACAACCTATGTGATCTGTTTTTAATTAGCATCCTGGACAAACAATGACATCCAACTCATTCACAAAAGTCGCAACTTACCCGTTTGTACAAATAATTAAAGATCTCAAATTATTAGAAAACTGACAAGTCAAAACATTATTGTGAAGACAATGTAATAGTAACAAGTAGACAGAATTTTATTTGTAAAATTAATCAACAAAAAACAAAATCATTGAAACAAAAATTTGAAGGTTTACATATGCTGTGCAGCAGAATATGTTACATGGAGATAAAGTTTGAAACAAAAATTGAAGGGATATCGCTATAAGAAATATGGTTAAAAAAAAAAAAAAAAAAAAAAAAAAAAAAAAAAAAAA
>BKZX01027911.1:13386-31659 GCA_014362285.1 Fagus crenata
TATCGCTATAAGAAACATAGTAAATGAAAAAAAAAAAAAAAAAAAAACTAGTTTATTCCAAAGTGAAATGTTCAAAAAAAGAACATTTGAGACAAAATACCAATTTAAGATTATTTTGAGCTTAGAATAGGAATCAAATGTTTATTTGGATATTTTGAACATGGAGAATCTTGGACCACTCTGTGCTGAAGTGGATGAACATTAATTGGAAAATGAAGGCTAACCAAAATCTATAAATAGTATATGAAAGATTCTAAAGCACGTTAACAGTTAAGTAAAATGAGAGATTCCATTTGAGAAATGTACAACCATTGCTAATGCAACCAATTGTTGGATTAAACGAACCATAATGAAAACTATGATGGCCTTTCTTAAAAAGAATTTCTCACATTGCAGTTGTAAGTTTCGTTTGAAAACACAACCTCGTCACATTCAATTTTCAAAATTTCAAGTTGCCTCTCCACATCATTGGTAGTATACATTAACCATTGAGTAATTTTAAAATCATTATTTATTAAAGGCCCATTCCTAGTCTACGGTTAGATACAGATTCGTCTCCTATAAATACGTTGTTAAGAAACTCATTGTAATAACAATATTATATAGTAAAAATGTAGCAGTCAAGGGCTTTAGTATGTGGGTGTAGGTCTTCATGACCGAACTACGGTATCTCTTTGTTTCTGCCATCTCTACTCTTTAATATTATTGCTTTCTATTTTCCTACATGATATTAGAGCCTAACTACTGGCATTTGATTTCTATGCATTGGAGATTTATTCCTTTCTGTTAGGGTCTCGTGGTTCTCTGTGGCTATGGGTTTTTTTCTCATTGTCTCTCAAAGCTTCTTAGTTGGTTCTCGTTTGAAACTTTCATTTTGGTTGCTGTATTTTTTGTTGTTCTCTGTAGTATCTCGAGAATGGTCATTGTCCTTGGTGCTTGTTCCGATTCTCAATTCAGAAATACATATTGGCTGCTTGTTCTTGGTGTTGTCTTATTGTTTATTGAAGATTTGTGTTTGGTCTCGGTTGATCCCGGCGGAATCTCTGTGTTACCCAAAGCTTCTTTGCTGTTTTGAGGTCCACTCGATCCTCCTTTGATCTCGATTTTGTGCTCACAAACATCTGGTGATACTTCTAGTGGATTTGTTGTCGAGATCGAGCCGTGATTCTGCATTTTCCAACGTCTTATGAAGAAGACGACCATTGTTTGGTTGCAGGCGTTATCTATCCCTATTCTAGAATAAGTAGCAGCATTGGTGTTGTTGTTGCTGTAGTTTTTGGCAGTATTGATTACTGCTTGTGGTTGTGGGTTACCTTGTGGTTGTTGAAGAAGTTGGTGCTGCTATATGTGGTTGCTTATGCAGCTGCTTGGTGTTTGGTGTTTTGGTATCTGTCTCTCTCTCCAACAATTGTTTGTTGGTGGGTTGTTGGATTTGTAGTATTGATCTGTAGTGTGGGTGCTGCAATGTTGCACTAAGGGCCTCCGTGTCTTTGGTATTTATTCTTCTCTGACATTTGGTGTTGGTGGGCTGTCGGGTTGGTAGCATTATTCTGCAGTGTGGGTTCTACAGTGTTGCACTAAGGGCCTCCGTGTCTTTGGTATTTATTCTTCTCCAACATTTGATGTTGGTGGGCTGCTAGATCAGTAGCATTGTGCTCTTTTTCAATGGTTTCTTTGTGGGTTTCCTCTCATGCAATATCAAACTCAAGCTTTCGTCATGCTATACCTTGAGTTTGAGGGGGGATGTTGGAATATATAAAGGCTCATTCCTAGTCTAGGCCCAAGTTTAATACTTGGTGTTAATTTAGGGTTAGATTAGGGTTTGTCTCCTATAAATACGTTGTTAAGAAGCTCATTTTAATAATAATATTATATAGTAAAAATGTAGCCGTCAAGGGCTTTAGTGTGTGGATGTATAAGTCTTCATGACCGAACCACAGTATCTCTTTGTTCCACTATCTCTACTCTTTATTATTATTGCTTTCTATTTTTCTACATAATAAAATAAATTTCTTAATTGAAATAGAAGTTAATTATGGTATGATCACCACTGATTTTATAAAACTTAATAATGAAATTTATTTAAAAATATAGAAGCAAAGGTACAAATAAGTAACAATATAATATTTGACATCTATCTTATGTAAATATTTCAATCCTGGTACCAATGTTTTAGATTGGCAATTTGGCATGTTTATTGGTTGTAGATTCTTACCATACTATTGGAACATTAATTACAAAAATCACTTATGTAAGAAATTATGAGGAAGGTAAAGGGGCACCCAAAGTGGGCATGCCTTTCCATCTCCTCCAAATTTCAGTTACGTTGAACTTGATATCATAAATGTTCGTAGAACGTTGAACTTGATATCATAAATGATCTAGAATGTTCAATGAACTTCCTTATGATATCATAAATGATCTAGAATGTTCAATGAACTTCCCATGATAAACTGAACATAGACACCAAAAGTTTGATGGAAGCTTTGGCTATAAATACTACAGTTTGGTCTCCGGACTTATCTGAATGTGTACACAGAGCGTTAGTGAGTCACTTAGGCTGTGGAGATTGTTCGTATTTCTCTAGTAGAGAACGACACCATCGAGTATTGGTTTTTTGGTAGAATATTCAAGCTGGAACAAGGCTGTGATTTGGATTGCTGGTCAGCGTGGAGGCTAGCTTTGGACGATGTAAAGCAACCACAAGAATCTTGTAACATCGTTGCTTCAACCAAAGAGTGGTTAGTATACATAAGCAATGGTGTTTTAATTTTCGCTGCGTAGATTTTTGTTTACATTGGTATCAGAGCTTGTTTAGGTTGTTTTCGTGTGTCTTATGCTTTCTTTACACTCTGTAAGCAATGATATGCAGTAGACAGCATGCTTTAGAGATAAGTTGCACACACGGGTCTCCAATGGTGGCGAGTGAATTACACTCTCTGATGAGAGCAATGAAATAATGATAAAAATTGTTCCCCACTCTCAATAAAGAAAGTGACAGCCACTGAGGCTGTTTCCGGTGGAGATATTAGACACCTTCGGCAAGTGTGAATCCGAAATAAATGTATATATAAGTAATGCTGGGCTATTAAAATAAATAAATAAATTAACATATTGATTTTATGTATTATATTTATTGTAATTAGGCTATATTATGTTATATGTGATTTGTTTTCATATAAATAATGCCTAGTTATTTTTAAATTAATTTCAAATGCATGAAAAATATTTTGTATGATATCAAGAGACATTGAAGCATGTTAGTCCTAATATGAAATTTATTCTTGATATGTACAAATTATTGAACAATTTCTTAACAAAGCATGATTGCGTGAAAATATGCTTAGAGTTGATAAATGCAAGTGGGAGTATGGTTGAGTTAGATTAGTTTCCTCACATACATGTTTTTGTGCAAATAGATTAAAATTAAACTTAGTAATTAACACTAGTGGCGCAAGAGATGATTAGGAAGCTTAGCAAATTTTCGATCTTGTGACATGTGATAATTATTTAAGTTTATTTTAGATCAAATGCGGCAAATTTTTTTAAACGTGTGTGATATCCCTATGTAATTTTTTTGTTGTGAAATGGCTTCAAAAGGTATTGTAGCTGATTTGAACAAAGGGGAAAAATTGGATGGTGACAATTATGATATTTGGAACCGTAAGATCCAATATGTCCTAAATGAGCAAGAAGTCTTGGAGACTTTAACTCATTCACTGAGTGCACTTGAGCAAGGTGATACTGAACAACACACCCATGATTTTGCTGCCTTCGAGAGTTGGCGCAAGAAAGATCGATGCGCGCTCTTTACTATGTTAAACAGCATGCATAATGATCTCATTGGTGAGTTTGAGGAGTATCCAACTGCTTAAGAACTGTGGAAAGCACTTAAGATACGATATGGAGGGACATCAACCACCAGACTTCATGGGCTAACCATGAAGTTTGACTCGTATAAGATGCGCTCTGAACATACTATGAAGTAGCATCTTAGGGCTATGTCAACCATGATTTGTGAGCTCAAAACAGTCGGAAATAACCTCACAGATGAGCAGCAGGTCCAAGTAGTGATCCGTTCACTGCCTAGCTCTTGGGAGACTATGAGCCAAAACATGACACACAATGAAAATATCAAAAGTTTTGATGATGTGGCGCATCATTTAGAACTTGAAGCTAAGCGCCTAGAGGCAGCCAAGCCAAATGGTTCTGTATACATGGTTGAGACAAACTCGCGCAGGGCATCTAGGCCTAAGCGTAAGAGTCCAGACTATACTCCTGGACAAGTGCAACCTTCTGGACCAACGCCTAAGAAGGCTAAAACTACTAAGCGCGCCACAAGAGGGAAACGTGGAACAAAAAAGGACAAGTCCAAGTTGACTTGTTATAATTGTGGAAAGAAAGGACACTTCGTTGGTGAATGCACTGAGCCGAAGAAGGTAACTACTAATCCTATATCTCGCTGTGTTTTTGTAATTGGCCATGTCATGATTGCTCATTCTACTTCTATGTGGACTGTAGACTCTGCAGCAACCGACCATGTAGCGTGAGATCGTGTAGGGTTTATGGAGTTTCGCCAGATACTAATTGGGAGTAGAAACATCGCAGTGGGAAACAGAGCTAGTGTTGAGGTGCTTGGAATTGGTACCTACAAGCTAGACTTGCGAGGTGGTCGCATTCTGTTACTTCATGATGTATTATACGCTCCTGAAATCTGAAGGAATTTACTTTCTTTACTTGTTTTACTGAGACTTGGTTTCCGATTTGTTTTTGAGAATAATTGTGTTTTTCTATATTTGGGGACAATTTATTATGGAAGTGGTTTTATTTCAGACGATTTTATGGTTTTGAATATTGACTATTATAATAATGATGGTTCAATTTTTTTATTGACTTGTTTTGATGATGAATCTAATAGTTCTATTGTATGGCATGCAAGGCTTGGCCATATAGGGCAAGAAAGGATGGCTAGGTTAGCTTGAGAAGGCCTTATAGGCAATCTCGCTAAAGTCACTTCGCCAACTTGTGAACATTGTCTAGTAGGAAAGTAAAAAAGAAAACCGTTTGGAAAAGGCATTATCTTTTCCATTGCAATTAATCCATTCAGATATCTGTGGTCCAATGAATGTGAGGGCAAGGCATGGAGGTTCCTACTTTATCACATTCATCGATGATTTTACACGATACAGTCATGTCTATTTGATCTCTCACAAGTCTGAAGCCTTGGATTGCTTTAGACATTATATGAGTTTGGTAGAGAATCAATTAGACAAGAGCATCAATGCTCTTAGAACTGATCGTGGGCATGAATATCTATCCAAGCAATTTAAAGAGCTCTATGATAAAAAAGGAATCATGAGACAGTTAACGATGCCTCAGATGCCATAACAAAATGGTGTGGTGAAAAGGAGAAATTGAACACTGCTTGAAATGGTTAGGTCAATAATGGCGCAAGCAAATCTCCCAATTTCGTATTGGGGGGATGCAATTTTGACTAAAGCCTACATTCTTAATCGAGTGCCTTCCAAATCAGTACCTTCCACACCTTATGAACTATGGACTGTGTCATAACCCCATTTTTACCCCCGGGATTTTCTCGGATATCGGCACGCAAAAAGAGGCAGCCCAAGCCGAGCTGGCCCGACCCGACGAGTACTCGCCACGTCAAAATAACCCCAAGAAGGAGGTCCGGGGGACATTTCCCGAAAGTTGACCAAGTCTAATCATGGTTGACCAAGTTTGACCAGATTTGACCAAGGTCGACCGGGTTTTCCAAACCGTTCTAACCCGACTAAGAGTCCACTATACCCAAGAACCCTCCAAACATGGTCCGGGAGGCATTCCCCAGAGTTCGGAGAACTTTGACCAAGTTTGACCAAATTTGACCGAGGTTTGACTAGGGTTGACCAAGGTTTGACCGAGCCGTTTCTGACCCAACTGGGGTCCACCATACCCAAAAAACCCTCAAAACGTGGTCCTGGATACATTTCCCAGAGTTCGGAGAGCTTTGACCAAGTTTGACTAAGGTTGACCAAGTTTGACCAAGGTTTGACCGAGACATTGACAAGACCAAAAACTAGATCGGACTGACCACCCCCTGACCAATGCGTAGAGAATATCAAGAGCTTCGATTCCGTACTTCACAAGTCAAAAACGGACAAGAAACAAGGGAGTTATGAGCAAAACCGTGAAAGTTGGTCCAACACTTAGCCAAATTTTGCTAAGTATTATTGGCAAAACAGCCTATTTAGGAGGCAGTGTTTGCGTGGGGATTCCCTCTAACCCGCAGCAACTTGGTCCACGAGCTAAAACCCTTAAGCAAGAAAGTTACTCCAGCTACCGCGTGCAACTCTCGGATCATCAAGAGCTCCTTCGGTAAAGCCGGAATCTCGATCGGAAAACGACCCCATGGTATAAGGAACATTCTAATGACCTCCGTTCGCAAGATCATATCTTGCGGACCCAAGTTCACCTCTGTGCAAGACCTGTACCTTTAGAAAGTAGGTAGCACAAGCTTTCCGACGACACCAAGATCGCCGAAATCCGACATCGGGAGCTACGTCTACCGCGCGCACGAAAACAGGTCGATGAAATAAGGTTGTGCTGAAATTTTCATAACCTTTCCCCCAACGTTGTCACGCTTGCGCGCAGAGTCTTCCTGACTCACAACGAGTTGATCCGCGAGCCAGGGTGCATTAGAAAGAAGACACGCGCGTGCACGACGTGCAACTCTCGGATCGTCAAGCTTTTCCCCGGTCTAGCCGGAATCCCGATCGGAAAAATGCCGTCCGACGGACCAAAAACACTCTGGTGGCCTCTGTTCGCGGGAGCATATCTCACTAGCCCAAACTCGGATTCCCGCGAATCTGGAACCTTGAAGAAGAGGGCAACGCAAGCTTTCCAACAGTTCCAAGAATGTCAAATTCCGACTTCAGGAGCTAGGTCAATTGTGCGCGCGAACTGGGACAAGATTTAAGAAAAAACGCGCTGGGAGTAAAACGCGTTTTTCCTCCCGGACAGCCGCGTTCGCGCACAGAGTCTTTCCGACTCGCTGCAAGTTGACGTGCGGGCCCGGGTGTGTTGGAAAGATAACGACTCCGGCTACGACGTGCAACTCTCGGTTTGCCGGCGGCTTCCCCCGTTTGATCGGAATCTTCACCGAAAAAACACACAAAAACAGCTCAAACACCCCAACTTCCGGGAGCCATAACTTTTCCTTCCGAACTCCAATTTGTGCAAACTTTATATCACTGGAAAGTAGACATCTGGGGTTTTCCAACGGTATGTTGCATGACCCATTTTGAGTACCGGAAGGCCTCCAAAATGGCCCTTGAAAATCGGGTCCGAAAACTGTGCGCTGCGCGAATTCGCCACGTAGCGGATAAGGATGAGCTACAGTACCCGCGCGGGATGATGGCGCGCGGTGTGTTACAGTAACACGCGAAATCTCCGAAAGCCGTCTATAAAACGCACCCCCCTCCCCTCAACGTTGGGTCCGAAGTCTGAGGCCATTTTTTGGTTTCTTAGGTAGTTTTAGGTAGTTTTTAGGCATAGGGGTTTGGGGTCTTTCTTTGGGGGGGTTTTGGGGAGTTTTTAGAGTGAGAAGCATCTACTTAGATGCCTCTCTCTCTAACCTCTCCTCATCCTCCCCCTTCTCTCTTTTTCTTTCTTTTTTAGTGGATTCACAAGGATCCTTTTAGGCATAAAATAGGGGTTTGGGGTCTTTCTTTGTGGGGTTTTTGGGGAGTTTTTAGAGTGAGAAGCATCTACTTAGGTGCTTCTCTCTCTAACCTTTCCTCATCCTCCCTAGGTGTGTAAGCTTCACCGACACAACCGACTAAACCGAAAGAACCGCACCGAACCACACCTCACCAAACCGCAACCGATCTTAATAGGTGCAGGTGCAGGTGCGTGTAATAAGAAAACCGCACTATAAGGTGTAGGTGCAGGTGCGTGTAATAGGAAAACCGTAAAAAACCGCACCGCACCTCTCCGATTACACCCCTAGTATGTTATACTTGTATGCTAATGTTACATGCATGTGATGTTTCATTATATGTGTATGCTAATGGTATGTGAAGGTTGAGATTGAGTTATATTTGTATAAGGATGATATATATGTGTAGGTTAAGATTTAAAATTATGATTCATTCTATGAGATATGTATGTTATAATTTTTTTTTCTTAAATATTCAGGTTGAGATTGGAAACTATGATTTATATTTGTATGCTATAGTTAGCCAAATTTTTGAGTTGTTGTAAAGGTGGATTTTTTAAATTCAAATTGACATTTGGACTAGCCCAATCCAACCCAAATGAGTCCAGCCCAAACCGCAAGACCGCACCTACACCGCACCACACCAAACCGCACCGCACCAAGCCAAAACCGATCTTAATAGGTGCAAGTGTAGGTGCATGTAATAGAAAAACCGCACTATAAGGTGTAGGTGCATAAATCCGGAGAAAACTGCATCGCACCTCACCGATTACACCCCTAAATTCCTCCCCCTTTTCTCTTTTTCTTTCTTTAAGTTTATTTATTGTTTTATTTATGTTCTTTTAGTCCATTTATTGCTTTATTTATGCTTAATAGTTCATTTATTGCTTTATTTATGCTTTCTAGTCTATTTGTTGCTTTATTTGTGTTAAATAATGTCATTTATTGCTTTATTTACATTCACTACATACTTGTGCATATTGTGTTGTGATTATCCTTTCCCCATGTGTTTTAGTACGGCAATACCGAGTGGCTTTGGCGGAGTGCGTAAGACCTCTATGAGGCCGTAACAACCATGTTAGCCCACGAGGTACTTGACCCGAAAAATACACCTCCCCATGTCTAAATAATGTCATTTATCGCTTTATTTACATTTACTACGCTATTATGGATATATTGTTGTGATTATCCCTTCCCCTTGTGTTTTAGTACTGCAATACCGAGTGGCTTTGGCAGAGTGCGTAAGCCCTTTATGAGGTCGTAACAACCATGTTAGCCCACGAGGTACTTGACCCGAAAAACACACCCCCATGTTTAAATACCGTCATTTACCGCTTTACTACGTTGTGAATATCCCCCATTTTTCCCCTTTGTGATTTGGGCGTGATAATCCCGATTGGTCGTGGTGGACTATGTAAGACCTCAAAGAGGCATTAACCACCACGTAATCCCATAGGCATTGGACCCTTGGAAAATCTTTCATTAAAGTTTATTTATCGTTTTATTTATATTTACTACGTACTTGTGAATATTATATTGTGATTATCCCCTTTCCCATGTGTTGAGTACGGCAATCCCGAGTGGCTTTGGTGGATTATGTAAGCCCTCTATAAGGCCTTAACAACCTTGTTAGCCCACGAGGTGCTCGACCCAAAATACACACCCCCCATTGATTAAATACCGTTATTTATTGATTTACTACGTTATAAATGTCCATTATTTTCTCCCCCTTTTTCTTTGTGATTTGGGCTTGATGATCCCGATTGGTCGTGGTGGATTATGTGAGACCTCAATGAGGCTTTAACCACCATGTAATCCCATAGGAGTTGGACCCATGAAAATCCTTTATTTTAAACCCCGTTATTTTCGTCATTTACGATATCGTTGTGATTATTGTCCATTTTTCCATTGTTGATTTCGGCATGAAAACACCGAACGGTATTGGTGGGTTTAGGTAAGTCTTTCAATAGCACTAAACCCCATATAAATCCATGAGGTGTTGGACCCGTAAATTGAAACATATTTTCAAAGTGATTTTTACACATTTAAGTCCTATTTGGCATCGATGGTTTAGGCAAGTCTTTCAATAGCACTAACCCTTTGTGTAAGCCCGAAAAGGCATTGAACCCCCTTTTTAAAACCAATTTTCTCATTTAAGTCCTATTTGGCATCGAAGGTTTAGGTAAGTCTTTCAATAGCACCAACCCTTTGTGTAAGCCCAAAAAGGCATTGAAACCCCCTTTTCAAAATGATTTTCACTCATATAAGTCCTATTTGGCATCGAAGGTTTAGGTAAGTCTTTCAATAGAACTAACCCTTCGTGTAAGCCTGAAAAGGTATTGAAACCCCCTTTCAAAATGATTTTCTCTCATGTAAGTCCTATTTAACATCGAAGGTTTAGGTAAGTCTTTCAATAGCACTAACCCTTCGTGTAAGCCCGAAAAGGCATTGAAACCCCTTTTTAAAATGATTTTCATCATATAAGTCCTATTTGGCATCGAAGGTTTTGGTAAGTCTTTCAATAGTACTAACCCTTCGTGTAAGCCCGAAAAGGCATTAAAACCCCTTTTCAAAATGATTTTCATCATGTAAATCCTATTCGGCCTCGAAGGTTTAGGTAAGTCTTTCAATAGCACTAATCCTTCGTGTAAGACCGAGAGGCCTTGAATTCTCTTTAGATTGCTTTGTTTTATTCATGTAAATCCTATGGTGGTATCAAGATTCGAGTAAGTCTTTCAATAGCATCGAATCCCGACCCCACGAGGTCTTAACCCTTTCTTTAAATTCATCAAATATTTGTCATAAGTTACGTTTTCTCACTGCAATTAAGTGTTACATTTATGTCATCCCATATTCGTCATTCCCATGATGCATTCATTTCATACTTGTGATTTATGTGCTGCAAACATGCCATGATCATTCATTTGAGCTTTTTATGATTGATGTGTTGCGAACATGTCATGATCATTCCATACTTGTTAGAATCATTTTAGTAATTTATGTGCTGCAAACATGTCGTGATTACTCATTTGAGCTTTTTATGATTAATGTGCTGCGAACATGCCATGATCATTCCATATTTGTTAGAATCATTTTAGTAATTTATGTGCTACAAACATGCCGTGATTACTCATTTGCTTTTTATGATTAATGTGCTGCAAACATGCCATGATCATTCCAAACTTGTTAGAATTATTGTTAGTAATCTATGTGCTGCGAACATGCCGTGATTACTTGTTTGAGTGTTTATTGCTTTGATATAAAACGTGATTAAAATACACTTTGCCATGAAAACTTTAAAAAGAGTAAACATGGTAATGTGGGCGTTAGAAACGAAGTTGGTGCAACCCAAGGGCTACGGCTCGCCCTGGCTTTGGGACACCATGTTATGAGTCCTTTACACGGGGGCGTGGCTGGTACGTGCTTTCGTGTAAGGGATTCTACACGTTCTAACTCCCATAGGATCATGGTCTAAAATTCCCCAAAGTGTGAATTAATCATCTAAAAACCCCGCCATTTGACGGACCGCTTTATTCTTGGAAATCAAGAGTAAAGAGATCCCGAATATGGCACCAAAAACATTAATTGTTTGTCCCGGCACTAGGTGTTAGGATTTCAAGTATATCCTATCACCAAAATGCCCGGAAATTTAAAAGATGCAAAGATGAGGGAAGGTGAAATAAAGAGTCTAATCAAAACCAAATGAAGTCAAATTGCATTTGCCACTCTTGGCATATTGCACGACGGAATTTGGGACATTTGTCCATAATTAAAACCAACAAACCTAGACTTAGCAAATAAAGGGAACACTAGAAGGGAGGTAACCGTTTTCTTAAACGGATGTTGTGGGGTGCCTAACACCTTCCCCACGCATAAGCAAACCCCCGAACCTATCTCTGGTTCAAGACCATTTAGTTTTAGATGTTTAAACAAGATAAAATCTATTAGACATAAGTGCCCAATCACACCTTAAATTTCCCATGATTGGTGGCGACTCCAAACTTGTGCTCACATGCACACACAAACACGTGTTCCCGCACACACACACAGCTCATATCTCGAAACAGAAAAGAGATTGAGAGATCACACACAACACTCGCCAAATGGGGGTCGGGATCAAGGAAAAGAAACCACGTTTCTTAGTACTAAAACAAAGAGATGACATTTCCGCCGGTGTCAACAGACTGGCAAGAAACATGACTTGAGTAATTGTGACCATGGGGTTCAGCAGGTTTTGTTCATGATACTTCCCATAAATATGGGAAATTAGGCCCAAGAGGAAAGAAGTGTATCTTTATCAGATATTCTGAGCATTCCAAAGGCTATGTATTGATAGGTGAACAACCTAATGGAAGTACAACTGAAGTGGAATCACGTGATGTGGATTTCATTGAGAATGAATTCATAGGTAGAGGTGAGGTTGATAAAGACTTGACACTTAATGAAATGATGGATCCAAAATGAAGGCGCTCCAAGTAGTTTAGTAGAGAACCAGGAAGAAATTCTTGAAACTCCTAGGGATAGTGGGAATGACTTACAATCTAGTGGGAGCGCACCACTAGAAGAGGATTCACAACAAACTCAGCCTCGTAGAAGTAAACATGGAAGTGTTCCTCGTCGTCGCTTTGAGATTAAAGGGGAAGCTTTCATGGTTTCTTCACAAGATGATGAAGACCCTAGAACAGTACAAGAAGCTCTCTCATCTTCTACTAGTGATAAATGGATGAAAGCAATGGATGATGAAATGGAGTCTATGAGGACTAACTAGGTCTGGGATCTGGTAGATCTACCACCAAGCCGAAAGGCAATTGGGAACAAATGGGTTCTCAAAATCAAAGGCAAGGCGGATGGTTCAATAGAAAGATACAAAGCTTGACTAGTGGCAAAAGGATACACCCAAAAGGAGGGTGTTGACTACGAGGAAACTTTTTCACCAGTAGTAAGGTTTGCCTCAGTTTGCCTCATTCTGGCCATTGTTGCAAACTTGAATTTGGAATTATACCAGATGGACATTAAGACAGCTTTTCTCAATGGAGAACTAGATGAGGAAATCTACATGGATCAACCTGTTGGCTTCGTAGCCAAAGGTCAAGAGCGCAAAGTGTGCAAGCTTAAACGATCCATATATGGTTTGAAGCAATCGTCTAGACAGTGGTACTTAAGATTCCATCGAGCCATTCTATCGAATGGGTTTACGATGATCGAAGAAGATCACTGTGTCTATACAAAGAGGTCCAAAGGAAGTTTCATTATTCTGTCATTGTATGTCGATGACATATTATTGGCCGGTAATGACGTGGAGATGATTGTCGCCACTAAAGAGTGGTTGTCCTCTAACTTTGAGATGAAGGACATGGGTGAAGCAGACTATATCCTTGGAGTTAAAATCTTCAGGGATCGCTCAAAGAAAATTTTAGGTTTATCACAACAAACCTCTATTAAGAAAGTTCTTGAGCGTTTTCAAATGAGTGATTGCAAACCCATAGACACTCCAATTACCAAAAAAATGAGAGCTTAAACCAGAACATGTGTCCTAAGACTCAAGATGAACAAGAAAAGATGGCTCGTGTTCCCTATGCCAATGCAATTGGTAGCTTGATGTATGCTATGATGTGTACTCGACCTGACATATGTTATGCTGTTGGTTTAGTCAGCAGATTCCAATCTAACCCCGGACTTGCTCATTGGAAAGTAATCAAAAGGATATTGAGATATCTTAAAGGGATGATGGACTATGTGCTCTGTTATCAAGGTTTGGATTTGCGCTTGATTGGCTATAGTGATGCTGATTGGGGTAGTGACCTAGATGAGCGCAAATCCACATCTAGTTATGCTTTCTTGCTCAATAATGGTGCCATCACATGGAGTAGCAAGAAACAACCCTGTATAGCCTTATCGACTATGGAAGCAAAGTACGTAGCTTGTTCGGGATTTAGGAGGCAGTTTGGTTGAGGAGGTTCTTCCAGCATCTTGAGGTTGTCAAGGATACTTCAGATCCTGTGACAATTCATTGTGATAGCACAGCAGCGCTTGCTTATGCTAAGGACCCCAAGTATCATGGAAAAACCAAACATATCGATATACGATATCACTACATACGTGACATGGTTACGCATAAGGAGGTGGTCCTGAAACACATTTCTACAACCTGTATGATAGCTGACTCCCTAACAAAGCCTATAGGAAGAGACGCCTTTCAAGCTCATGTTAAGAGTTTAGGGTTACGTAGATTGTAATGTTGTGTTGTTTTTCAGTAAACCATTATTGTACTCTTTTTGGGATATATTTTAATGTATATGATGTTATTCAATTTCGGTTTATGATATCACATGTATGTTAGCACACATGTATACTATATGATTAGTTCTGTGGTACAAAAGGTATGTCAACAGGCTTAGGTCGGCTCACTCACACGAGCGATCGCCTCTAGCGCTTGAGTAGCGAGAAGAGATGAGACATTGTGTTACCTTGATGCTTATATAGCAAATAGAGATGATTAACACAGTTATGCGTCGCCTTAGTTTTGATTAAGATGAGGTCTATAATTTATTTATAAGACCGTACATGGATAGCCCACGATCCATGTAGCCTGTGATTAGCCAGATACAAGAACTTAATTTGATGCCTGTGGTGGCAAGTAAATTAAGGACTCGAGTTAGACGCTTGAGTAGCGACTAGACTAAGATCTGTATGGTGTATTGAGCTTAGACATACACTCTTTTCTTAAGAGAACTCCACCATAGCATGTATTTCATACTACATGTGCTTAGTCGACCATAATTGGAGGTGAGAGAATAGATCCCTGCTTCTTCACCGTGTGAGTCCCATGGATCATTCTTTAAAGATTCTACTTATGCCCTTGGGTACTTTTGACTATGTCACGAAGCAGAGGTTTTGATGTTTGCTACTTTGGCATGTTACCTATGGCCATGAAAGATACGGTCTAAAGGAATATTGCTGGGAAAGCAATTGGACCGAAGTTAAATGACATTAGGGCAAAAGGAAGACTATTCTATAACACATCACTGAGTAAGTACTCACTGTCGACAGGTTATAGAGTTTTATGTTAACGATATAACCGTGAGTACGTTACGATACTTGTGATGGGCCAAGTATAATTCTGAGTAATTGGACTCAAGAGGGGTTAGAAATACTTGACTCGATGTGTTAAAATGAGTTTGAGGCATAACGAGATACCTTAGGGATGTCACTATGTTGGTCTTCCATAAAGATTTGGTAGAGTGCTCCTATATTTCTATTACATGTATGCTCGATGGTCGCACAGTCTATTTGCCAGTATGAACATAATGGAAAACACATTCAAAGGTGCGTTGTAGGGTCATGCCCACAATGTGTGAGTGGGAGATGTAAGAAATTATGAGGAAGGTAAAGGGGCACCCAAAGTGGGCATGCCTTTCCATCTCCTCCAGATTTCAGTTACGTTGAACTTGATATCATAAATGATCTAGAATGTTCAATGAACTTCCTTATGATATCATAAATGATCTAGAATGTTCAATGAACTTCCCATGATAAACTGAACATAGACACCAAAAGCTTGATGGAAGCTTTGGCTATAAATACTACAGTTTGGTCCCCAGACTTATCTGAATGTGTACACAGAGTGTTAGTGAGGCACTTAGGCTATGGAGATTGTTCGTATTTCTCTAATAGAGAACGACACCATCGAGTATTGGTTTTTTGGTGGAATATTCAAGCTGGAACAAGGCTGCGGTTTGGATTGCTGGTCAACGTGGAGGCAAGCTTTGGATGACGTAAAGCGACCACATCGTTGCTTCAACCGGAGAGTGGTTAGTATACATAAGCAATGGTGTTTTAATTTCCGCTGCATACATTTTTGTTAACTATATACTAGTATTTGAAAGAATGGTGAGAATAGGTGACATGGTTTTACTATGATTGGTTTAAAATGTGTAATTATTTGCGGGAAAATGGTCTTAAATATATGGTTAAATATGCATAACTTAATTTGAATAAACATATATTATTGTAAATTTCATTATAATTTTTATTGTTATCATAATTATTATTTTCAAATAAATTTTACTTTCAATTTAGCTTTAAGTTATGTTATTTTATGATTTGTCTCATATTTTTATTTTGAAATTTTGTAGTCACTTAGCACATGGCAGTAAAAGTTGGGGATGTTTAGGATTTTTACACTTGTTCAGTTCTCCTTAATTGAGAGAGAGAGAGAGAGATTGATTTAGTCTTGTCGCAAGGTTCCCCAAACAATTGTCATCGATCGCATGTTTGTTTGCATGGGTTTGGGATTTGCTCCAGTGGTTTGCTTTTAGTTAATTTTATGTTCTATTATATCATGACTTTTCTCATATAAAAGTTATAAATAAATATCCTTCTTTTGTTTTGTTCTATTTTTTCGTTTTCTTTTTTTTCCTTTTCATTTTCTCTTTGTTATCAAGTTTTGTTTTGAGTTACAAATCCATACAGACAACTTTGTGGGAAACTTATTCATTTACGGAATTAGATGCAATTCCAATGACGAAAATACAAATCTCTGTCTATATGATCAGAATCTTGTGTTGTCTTTAGTGACTAAGGCCTAGGAAATCAAGCCTATTTCAAAAACCCAGAGAGTTAAGTCCATTTTTTAAAGCCTAATAAACCAAAAAACCTAAATTGTCAAATTCCAACCTAAGCAACGTACTCCAGTTAAATACAAACGTACTCCACTTAAATATAGAGGTACACTACTGCCGTAGGAAACCCTAATTTTTAAAGTTTCTGGCTATAAATAGGATTGCCTCCTGCAACCCTAATTACCCTCTTTTCCAAGAAACTCTAACTTTACCTCTTTTCCAAAAAAACCCTAGGAGCCTCCTACTACTTAATAAAAAAGCCTTCACCTCACATTCAAAACACATCGGGAAGCCCCCAAAACACAAAGAGAGCAAGTAGGCAGAAAAATTAGAACTGTAAGAATTTTCTAGAGTTTAGGAATAGCGAAGTTCTAGGTAAGAGAGCATAGGTAGAAGTAGAATTTAATAGCGGCAAAGCCCCAGGAATTTAGAAATAAGACGGTTATTCTCTAGTTATTCATACTAGAAGGCTAATCTTTCTTCTCCAAGCTTCAGATAATCAACCTTAGTTCTACTAAGTTTTCTTTTATTTTTCAACAAAGATCAACAAGAGATTTGACCAAGGGACCGATAAAATATTGCTATACTAGCTTAAAGGAAGAGGTATGAATCTTCTCAATAAACCCTATTCTCCTCCTTGAATTATTTATGTTTCTTCAACATACCTTTGTTTGCCTTCTATTATTTAAACAATTTGATTTTGTCTTATTATTTCGATAGTTTTCCTTTTATTTAGTATTTTAATTCTTATATTTATTTAGTTGCTTTTCTTCTTATTTTGTATTTTTAACGTAAGCTAATTCATGTTATAAGCTCAGGCTTTTTTTTTTTTTTTTTTTTCTTTAAGATATAAAGTCACGATAATAAGCTTTCTATTCAATTTTAGTAATCAAAGAATGTTGAAATCGACATGTTGATATTATGAAGTCAAGGAGCTTACTCGTTTAAGGCATTTATGAATATAATGATTTCATGGGCAAATAATAAAACTCAATTCTCATTCAACTAAGCCACGGATTGAATGATTTCATGTTCATAGTTCTACTCATTCAAACGCATCAGATAAGGTTTGATATTATTAGTTACGCGTGCATAAGGAGTCAAATTCGGCTTGGTTAGGAAGTTTGATCTGTGACTATTTTATCATGATTTTTCTTTCTTTGTTTCTTTATTTATTATTTCACATGATAATTAATGATTTTGAGATTGTTTCTTAATAGTTGGTGATTGGTAAGCTTGAAGTCAGGTAAGAATTATTTTTTCTCATCTTTTATTATATTATGATTCACATGCTTTGGTTGATATAGTTTTTAGGTTTAATTTCTTTTGTGTGTGATAAGTCATGAAATGTGACTTATTTACATGCATTTTAGAGAGATTCTATTGGGATTGTATTGCATTACATGTCTAATTACACGTAAATGGATGTTGTTCAATTCATTGAATTACATAACTTATGCATTTAAGTGTATTAATTTAATCCCTTAGTTGTTAATTTGGGCTATGTTTGATTGTAGGTACAAGTTGGATCAAATTGGAGCAACTTGGTGCAAGCTGGAAGAAGCAAAAGAGAAGAAAAGAGGTGATGGATCACAATCCAACAAATTGGATTGACATCCAGCAAAATGGATTCTAAGGCAGAAACTCCAAACTTCAAGAATTCAAGAATCCAGTCGACTAGATGGTGATCTAGGCAACTGAATTAATTAATCCAAATCAAATAGAAAGTATATGAGGCATTTTAATGAAAATCCAGTCGACTGGTTGATGAACCAAGCGACTGGATTCGCGCGAAATCAGTTTTAAAGAAAGTCCATTTGTGTTTTAAAGCTCTCCCAACTCAAAGCCCATTGAACCTAATGTGTTTAGGGTCTGAAGTCCGAATTAAAGAGAAGAAATTAGGGTTAATAAGAGGTTTAGACTACACATTTTAGA
>BKZX01027911.1:46208-61478 GCA_014362285.1 Fagus crenata
GTTTATGGCTATGTGTATGGGTATGTGTTTATGGCTATGTGTATGGACATCGGGTCTTGATCCTCCGCAAGGCCTGGTTCAACAACATCGGAGCTTACCTCTCCATGGGGCCCATCTCGGTAAATATTGGGACTTATTCCTTCACGAGGCCCATCCGGATGTCTCCTCGAATTTTTTCATTCTCCACCCGAAAAATGGAAAAATTTTGCCCCAGTGTGTAGCATTAAATAAATTTTTCTAACTTCTAGAAGATTGAAAAATTTGCCCCAGTGTGGACCTATGCGTGCTGATGCGGATTCCCAGATTTCTTTCTTTATTTTCTTTGCATCGGATTGCAGTAGCTACCCGAGAGTCGAACTATTCTCCTTCGAAATTTTTCAAAATCCCTTTTTGAAAAATTCTGCCCCAGTGTACTTATTAGACCCAACCATGTGACATCTCTTGGTTGTCTTTGTACTTTTCCGATGCTTAGGCCGGGCTTAGATTTTCGGGCCGGTTCTTGACCGTCGAGGCTGGCTCTCGGCTCTCGGGCCATTCCGTCAATGGAAAACTAACCCTGATTATGTTGCATCAAACGTCTCCTGCGGGAAAGACTTTGGTTCAATTTTTCGGTCTCCGGACCGATTTTAGGGTTTCGGGTCAGTTCCCGGCCGCTGGGCCGAAATTCTCGATCATCGGATTGCCCAAGACTTTTCCACGAGTGATTCCCCACAAATTGGCTCTCATATGGTGCGAAACGGGCCTTTAGGAGTGAGTGAACAGGGTCAAATCTGCATGGGGTGGGAAAAAGAGCCGTTGGGATTCCCAACAGGACTCCTGCGTGATGATCACGTGCGGTGCGTGATGGTGACGCGCGAGTTCCGTCTTTTTAAGGTCTCGACCCCCTCTCGAGCCAGCAGCCATTTCTTGAGTTTTTCTCCTCTTTCTTCACTAAAATCTCTCGATTTTCTCCATTTTTTAGTCTCTTGAGTCCATGGCCTCTTCTAGTGGCGATCCCGAATCTTTGGTGGTGCTTCCTTTTCATGACTTCCGCGCCGAGCGGATGAGATATTGGTGGACTCTTCTTGGAGAGGATGACCATGCTAGCATCATGGGAGTTTTTGGTAAGTTCTCCTCCCTCATGCGGTTGCGAGTTGATCATAACTTGCTCGAGGCTCTTGCTTCCTTCTGGGACTCGACCCACTACTGCTTTTCCATTAGGGAGGTGGATCTAGTGCCTACCTTAGAGGAATATGCCGGGCTTCTTCAGCTAGACAGTCCCTTCAGCTTGGGTTTGACTTCCGTGGTCAAACCGAGTCCCAGAAGGAAGCAAGAGCCTTGGAGAAGTACTTGGGTTTGACTTCCACGGTCTTACGTCCTGAGATCAGCCGAGTGGACGAGACTTGGCGGAAAGCCAGTATTTCTTTGGATTTACTGACGAAGTACTTTTCTTGGAGCAACTTTCCAGCTGAGCTTGCAGAGGATTTCATCGCAGGCGAGCGAAAATGGAAGAAATTCCGGGTCAATGCCTTCAAGATCGCCTTTGCAGGTATTTTTCTCTTTCCTACTTCTGCTGGTAGGATAGATTCGGGGGTCATTCCTCTGATATTCAGCGAGGGCAAGTCCATCATCCCCGCTATATTGTGCGAGACCGTGCGGTCTTTGTCTTACTGCAAGAGGTAGGGAGAGGGGGTCCCGATGTTCTGCACACAGCTTCTTCAGCTTTGGTTCTGCAGTCACCTGCGGTACTTCTACCTCCTTTAGACCCCTTATCATTTTGAGAGGCATACGGTGAGACAGACTGTTGATACAGTGCTTCCCTTTACCGACAATAGCCGTGATTGGGTATTATATCTCCTTGACCTACCTTTGAGCAAGTGGTCTTGGAAGGTCACCTGGGGGCCTGCGATGTGGAGACCTTGGACTCATTGCACCCTCTTTGACAGAGTGCCTCTTTCTGGGGTGTGGGGTTGCACAGGCTATTATCCCAGCCTTGCCCTTCATCAGTTCGGCGGTGTTCAGTACCCGCCTCGCCTTGGTGACTTGAGCTTGGTGACATTTGATTACGTCCCTGGCGACGACATGTGGAGATCTCTTTCTTGGGTTGAGAATATTTGGGGAGGCTGTTGTTCAAAGATGATCCTCGTCGAGGGTGGTCTTCATGCAGACAACTCTGTTACTCCTGACTTTGTTGAGTGGAGGGAGGGGTGGAGCCCTTCTTTCACTCTCAGGCCTACCATACGGCCGGGCGTGTCACATGCTTCAGTGCCCCCTTCTCTTCGGGCTTCAGCTTCCACTGGCCGGTCCGAGAGGGTTGCTGTCTTGGAGAGAGAGCTCGAGAAGGCTCGAGCAAAGCTGGCGTCACTACGCCTTGCTAGGGCATCGGAGAGAGAGGAGTCTGCGGCTCGCGTGGAGTCCATGCGGAGCACCTTGCATCATAGCAATGTGGCGGTGGCGAACCTTCGTCACGACTTGGAGGTTCAGAGAGGGAATGTCTCCATTCTCCGAGCGATGAATGACTTCATTCGCAAACAACTCGAGATTTCTGAGGCAGCTAAGGATAATATGGGGCAGACCTTGGCCGAAATTCAGGGACAGCTAGAGATTGAGCAGATGGAGAGGACTCGAGTCCAAGATGAGCTTGAACTCTTCGTTCTTACACCTAGGCTCTGGTTGATCCCTCTACAAGTCGTCCTCATGACATTGTAGCCCTCCGGCAAGCACTAGATGAGAGTGAGGCTGCATTTGCAGCTGCACGCACTTCTATGGGGGCCATGTGGGTCCAGATCAGCGTCCTTCAGGGTGATAATGGGGTCTTGCAGGCTGAGGTAGACTTGGTACAGGATGCTCTGGAGTCCAATGCTTCTTGGCTCAATAGGGAGGGTTTCCCCGTGGTTACGGCTCTTCATCAGGTTAACCAGGTGATGGATTCTTTGGGTGCTAGGGCTCGCACCGTCTTAGAGGAGCACGATAAGGGGGATCTGGCCCTTTCCACTGCCTTAGGGAGATTTTGCAGAGAGACCTGCGTACGTCTTGGTCGTTAGTTAGCATACCTTATGTAGCAATAAGTAGTCAGTAGTTTTTGTATTTGAATGGTGAGTTGCTCATAACTCTGAGTCGGATCATGCGCGGCTCCCATTTCTAACTTCTAAACTGATATATTTAGATATGCTTTCAAGACATCATGGAAAATCAATGTAAATATTTATGAATTTTGGCATGGATTATGAATGAATGATGAAAGCGAATCTTATTTATGAACGTCCACGTCAAGATTTAAGCTTTTTATGAATGAATGATGAGAATTGTATGTCATTGTGGAAATGAATGTGGGAATTTGCGAATCTAACAGAGATTGACTTTTTATAAATGAACATGATGAGTATGGAAGTCTAGGATATGTCACTTGAAACTTGGTGTTTGGAAGGATATACTTGTGCTCCACCCCTTGATTCCCATAGATTCTCTTCATATTGAACGAACCGTACTGCTCAAAGGATAACATAGGTCGTTCTTTCATTTGAAATCTCTTCATCGAACAATAACCCTAAGCACTAGTCTTGCACTGATTTGATGCCCGTCTTGTTGTGATGCCCTTTTTTTGTTGTTTTTTTTTTTTTTTTTTTTGCCACGTTACTTTTGCCTATGGAGCCTCTTTCAAGGTTTTCACCATACCCATAGTAATTTTTAGCCATATATTACCCTTGGCTTACGCCAAGTCCAGCTTTCCACGTTATTTTTGCCTATGGCGCCTCTTTCAAGGTTTTCACCATACCCGTGGTAATTTCATCCGAGGGCAACATCCTTACGGATTTTCGTTGCTTCCCGGGTCTCTTTTTTTTGGAATTATTGAAATGGCAAACTGGAACTTTTTGTGAATATTCCTCTTTGATTAACTTGGTTAGAATTACACATGGCACTTGATTACAGAGTCAGAGTTGATGGGTGACCGGAACTCTTCACCGTCCATATCGGCCAAAATGATTGCTCCTCCTGAGAAAGCTTTCTTCACCACGTATGGATCCTCATATGATGGCGCGAACTTCCTTCACAAATTTGAAAGGGCTATGTTCCTCTTCTTCAAGACGAGGTCCCCTGGCTGAAAGGTGCGAGGTCGAGCCATTTTGTTGTAAGCTCTTTCGATTCGTCTCTGGTAAAGCTGTCCGTGGCACAGTGCCGCCAATCTCTTCTCATCTATAAAATTCAACTGTTCATAATGGGCCTAGGCCCATTCCGCTTCATCTAGCTGAGTCTGCGATAGGATTCTCAAAGAAAGGATCTCCACTTCGACTGGTAGCACCGCTTCCATCCCATACACCAAGGGATAGGGGGTGGCCCCAACAGATGTCCTCACTGACGTTCGATATGCGCATAGGGCATATGGCAGATGCTCATGCCAATCCTTATACGTCTCCGTCGTCTTGCTCAGAATCTTCTTTACATTCTTATTGGCAGCTTCTACAGCTCCGTTCATCTTTGGGCGGTATGGAGCAGAGTTGTGGTGTTGGATCTTGAACTGCTGGCATAGCTGGTCCATCATGCGAATGTTTAGGTTGGAAGCGTTGTTGGTGATGAGCATCTTTGGCATCTCATAACGGCAGATGATGTTGTTCTTCACAAACCGGGTGACCGTGACTTGAGTGACATTCTTAAAGGAACATGCCTCCACCCATTTGGTAAAATAATCGATGGCCACCAATATGAACTTATGCCCATTTGATGCTTTTGGGGTAATTGCACCAATCACATCCATCCCCCAAGTTGAGAAGGGCCACTGTGAGGCCATAGTGTGGAGATACTAGGAAGGTGCATTCTTGCAGTTCTGGTACATTTGGCATTTGTGGCACGTCTGGACATGTCTGATGCAGTCTCTCTCCATCGTCAACCAGTAATAACCAGCTCTCATGATCTTCCGGGCCAGGAAAGGTCTATTGGCATTGGCTCCCACCAACCCTGCATGCATCTCTTCAATCAGGCGATTGGCTTCCTTCGCATCTACACATCGTAGGAGGGTGGCATCATGAGTCCATTTGTAAAGAATCTCTCCACTCAGGAAGAACTGGAAAGCCATTCTTTGGATACACTTCTTCTCATTCTCGGTCGCCTATGGTGGGTGCTCTCTGTCTTGTATGAAGCGCTTAATATCGTAATACCAAGGCTTGTTGTCTATCTTTGCATCAACGTGCATGCATTCCTCCACGTACACACAGTATGCCGGGATATCTCGAGTCTCGATTCGCAATGGTTGCACATCATCCTTTTTCGTTAGCTTGATTAGGCTTGCCAGTGTGGCGAGCGCATCAACGAAGTGATTGTGAGCTCTTGGGGTGTATGTGAAGGTGATATACTTGAACTTTGGAACTAGCTGGCTGATGTACCGCTGGTATGGGATAAGCTTGGGATCCCGAGCCTGCCATTCTCCGTTAGTCTGCGACACTATCAGCAGGGAGTCTCCGAAGACTTCTAATTCATGGGCGCCGAATTCCAAGGCTGCTTGCAGGCCGACGATGCATGCTTCGTATTCAGTCATGTTGTTGGTGCAATCAAACCCTAGCTTAACAGCGATAGGAGTTTGTTGTCCCTTTGGTGATACCAAGACTGCGCCAATCCCACTTCCAATGGTGTTCGCTGCTCCATCAAAGTAAAGCTTCCATCTACAATGGTCATCTTCATTGACTGTCATCACATCTTCATCTGGGAATTCTGAGTCCATCAATTCTAACTATTCGGATGGGTAATCTACCAAGTAGTTAGCTATGGCTTGTCCCTTGATTGCTTTCCTGGCCACAAATAAGATTTCGAACTCAGATAGGAGCACTTGCCATCGCGCGATCTTCCCGGTCAGGGCAGGCTTTTTAAAGATGTACTTGATTGGGTCCATTCGTGATACCAACCAAGTAGTGTAGTAGAGCATGTATTGTCTCAACTTCTTGAAGGCCCAAGCTAGTGCACAACATGTCTTCTCAACCAGCATATAACGGGTTTCTGGCTCCATGAATTTCTTGTTGAAATAATAGATTGCTTACTCCTTCTTCCCAGTCTCGTCTTGTTGTCCCAATATGCAGCCCATGGATGCTTCTTGGACTGTGAGATATAGGATAAGGGGATGTCTAGGAGTCGGTGGGATCAGAATGGGTGGGTTAAGCAGATACTCCTTGATCTTGTCGAAGGCTTTCTGGCAATCCTCTGTCCACTTTATCTTCACATCTTTCCTCAATAGCTTGAACAGTGGCTCGCAGGTTGCAGTGAGCTGCGCAATGAAGCGAGCTATATAGTTGATCCTCCCTAAGAAGTTTCGGATCTCTTTTTCTGTTTTTGGTGCGGGCATGCTTCGTATGGCTTGAACCTTTGCAGGGTCGATCTCAATTCCTCTGCCACTGACAATAAAGCACAATAATTTCCCGGACGTGACGCCGAAGGCACACTTGTTCGGATTTAGCCTAAGCTGATACTTCTTTAGACGCTGGAACAGTTTGCGTAGGTCTGTGAGATGGTCTTGTGTAGTGCAAGACTTAGTAATCATGTCATCCATATATACCTCGATCACATGGTGAATCATGTCATGGAAGAGAGTGATCATGGCTCGCTGATAAGTGGCTCCTGCATTTTTTAAACCGAAAGGCATGACGTCATACACGAAGGTTCCCCAATGTGTGACGAAAGCTGTCTTGGATTTGTCTTCTTCAGCCATTTTAATCTAATTGTACCCTGAGAATCCATCCATGAATGAGAACACAGCGTTAGTTGCTGTATTGTCGACCAAGGTGTCTATATGAGGTAGAGGAAAGTTGTCCTTAGGGCTGGCTCGGTTCAGATCCCGATAATCCACGCACATTCTAACTTTTTTGTCCTTTTTCGGCACTGGGACTATATTGGCTACCCAGTCCGAATAAGTCACTATGCTCAAGAACCCTGCCTTTAGTTGCTTTTCTACTTCCTCTTTGATCTTCAGAATGACCTCGGGCTTCATCCGTCGTAGAGCTTGCTTGACAGGCTTGCATCCCGATTTCAATGGAATCTTGTGGACCACTATGTCTGTGTCTAAGCCTGGCATGTCTTAGTAAGACCAGGCGAAGATCTCGTGGAACTCCCTTAACAGTGCGATGAGTGCCTCCTTTTGTTCTGTGGTGGAGCAGGTCCCAATCTTGACTTCTTTCGGCTCTTCACCTTCATTGGCCAGATTCATGACTTCTAGCTCCTCTATGTTGGGCTTGGACCCCTCATCTTGTTTCTCTAATGCCTCGAGGATGTCATTCGGCAATTTGATCTCTTCGTCAGAATTATCTATGTTATCCGATGAGCAACCCGCTTTGTTGTCAATTTCAGAGACGTAAGGATCGTTTGGGGTTTTGCGTGTAATCTTGGAAGGGATGATGGATGGAAAAAGTAAGGAAACGAAAAAGGAGAAGGCCATTCATTTTGTATGATGGCGTGTTGGATTTGTTAAAGCATATTGGAATACTTGAAATAAGGGAATTCACGGGAGAAACATGTGACATATCTTTGGAAATATAAAAATGGAAATATTACAATGATGAAATGATTATGATCGTAACATGATATCTTGAAAGCATTAAAATAAACATAAAAGCCCGAAATTGTTTGATACAAAAATTCCCAAGCTATTGATAAACCCAAAACTCAAGTCATCAATAGCTGGGATACCGCTTACTCATTGCTACTTGAGATACGCTATGGCAATGGTATGCTGGTCCACATCTTGGCTTCCTTTCCCTGCCGGCAGCGGCGGATCGGTGGTGTGGTGGAATCCCCCTCCTTGGTGATGGCGTTGATGCTTAACCCTTCAACCATGGGGCCGTCATGTACTTCTTCAGTGGTGGTGATGTTGTTTTGGTTCTCGACTGGTGGCTTGGCTTCTTACTCTTCTTCTTCGATCAGCGGTGGCAGGGATGGTGTATCCGACTTCTCCTTGATCTCTACAATCACCTCATTTACTCCTGGGTCAGGGATGACATACGGTTCTTCGTCTTCCTTCAGCCCCAAATATTCAAGAATTGAATGGGGATTGAAACGATATCGTTCTAAAAAGGCTTTCGCCAAATCGTCCCAACCAGTAAGGTCCCTTAGCTGATAGAACCAGGCGGCCGCTTGCTTTGATAAGCTCTCGGGAAATACCAAGATCATTAAAAGCTCATTCTCCACGTATGAGGCCATCTTCTGGCCGTACTTTTGCAGGTGGGCCTTCGGGTTTCCATTCTCATAGAATATTTCAAATTCCGGAGTTTCAAACCCACGCGGCACTATCAGGTATAGGAACAGGAGTAGTTTGGAGAAATTGACATTCCTCCATTCATCGGTATCATTCTCCATGTAGTATCCTCTGGATTCTTCCTCATCCAGTAGATCATCAAGATCCATCTCATCTTCTAGGATATCGTCTAAGTCAAGCTCGGCATACCTGTCGAGCTCCAACGGGTCATACGGTTGGCAACTTTCTCCCGATGGTATTTCCTCCTTCTTTATCAACCCTTTCTCCATCAAGTCAGTGATCTTTTTCTTGAATTCTTCACAACACTCTAGGCTATGCTCTCGTGCCCCCGAGTGGTATTCACATGCATCTCCCGTTGATGGTCCCAGTGGTGCTTCTAATGGAGTGACGTGTCCTTGCTCCTTTAAGGTGTGAAATAAACGCTTCCACGATGTTTGGCCGATGGCTAGATCAAACTGGCTGTCCATTTCCTCTATTTCAATCATACTCACATTTCCCTCCGGATGGTTGGGCAGGGGATTGGTGGTAATATTGGATAGTCCTTCAAACTTCGAGATCCCATGGTCGATTAGGTCTTGAACACGATGCCTCAGTTGTTGGCAATTGTTCACAGAATGTCCCACTACCCCAAAGTGGAAGTCGCAGGTCAAGTTTTGGTCAAAATCTCTCCTTTGCGGGCCATTATAAGGGTTCGGGACAATGGGTGAGATTAGACTCTTCTCTATCAGAATTGGGTACAGCTCCGTCATAGGCATGGGTATAGGCGTGAATTGTCTTGGCTCTCTTCTAACTAGCCTATTGTCATTGGCTTGATTTCCCACTGACCTGGCTGGCATCTGGGGTGTTGGGGCCGGGGCTGGAGTTTGAATTGGGGTTGGGATCGGAGTCAGCCTAGGTTGTATTGGTTGCATGGTGAAAGTATGGAGAGCTTGTCTCGGCCTTCCATTATTCCTTCCGATCATCTGTACCTCTCCTTCCTTCTTCTTGGCAGGGGCTTTCTTGGCGGCCTGTTCGGTCAACGCCATAAGGGCCAACATGTCCACAATCTTCTTGGTCTTCACAACATCTTCAATCCTCTCCCCTACTGGTATCAGATCGACAAAGAACTGCAATTGTAGACCTATCATCCGATCGAAGTAGGGGTTCTTTAGTGTATCAAGGAAGATCTTAATCATCTCCCTTTCATCTAGGGGGCGTGCTTGGGCTGCCTTCTCTCTCCACCTCTGGGCATATTCCCTGAAGGTTTCGTTACTCTTCTTCTCCATCCTCTGGAGATCAAACCGATCCGGCGCTATTTGGGAGTTGAAACCGTATTGAGCCAGGAAGGTATCTGCCAGCTCCTTCCAATGAGAGATCTTTTTCAACTGTGAGTACCATTCGGTTGCATGCCCTATCAGGGTGTCTTGAAAAGTTTGAATCAGCAATGGCTCGTTGTCAGCATACGGTGCCATTTTTCGGCAATACATCTGCAGGTGAATCATGGGATCTCCTCTCCCATTGTACTTTTCGAATTTCGGGGCCTTGAACTTGGGTGGTACCGTCATGTTGGGGAACCAAGACATGCTGGAGAAGTCTGTGTTCCCAAAGGAGTTTAAGCCCTGCATGAGCCTGATCTTTTCCTCCAAGCTATCAATCTTGCTATCTAACTGGGAGTCCTTCCCTTCTGGCTTTGGTGGTGTCGGCGGCCTTGGAGGTGTCGGTGGCGGTGGAGTGGTGTTGGCATGGGGGTGACCCTCTGGCTCCTCGTCATTGGTATCTTTGTTGTCCACCTTCCTTTGGTTCTCCATCTCAGAATCTCGTTTCACCATTAAATGTATGAAGTTGAGGAGTTCGTCGAATTTCCGTTCAAGAGTGACCATCCGGATTTCTTGGTCATCGAATCCGCTCGTCTCTCCAGCCATTTGATTGTGAGTGCGGATAAAACCTAGAGAGGTAAACAACGTCAAGTTAGATTTTGAATTCACAGTTGAGTACATGACATCGGCTTACTTCGCGGGTAAACCATGGCTAAGTATGCATGCGTATGTATGATATGCATGAGTGCATTATGTATTGACAAGCAAATGGACTCTCACATCGAGTTACCAGAATGGGCAAGCCTTTCGGCTCATGGTTTCATTTCGAAACCTCGGGTAACTGTCATTGGTCAATGTGAGGGTCGGGATGACATGGGTAGATTTCTACATCCCCACATAGAGTCAAGAATTCTTAGGGTTTATACACATATGTACACGACAGACTTCATTGACGAGGAGATAGACTTTCACACCACCAAAAATTTGACGAGCCTTTCGGCGTTCGGTTCCATTTTTGAAAGATTTTTTGGGAACCGGTGTCGATAGGTGTGAAGGTCGTACTCTTGGTTGACGGACAACACAATGGGTAAATATCTACATCCCTATACACGAAGAGATGGACTTTCACACTATCAAAATTTGATGAGCCATTCGGCGTTTGGTTCCATTTTGAAAATTTTTTAGGGAACTAACGTCAGTCGATGTAAGGGTCGTACTTTTGGTCGAGGATGACAAGACTATGTTCATAATGGCTACAAGCGTACCAACGAAAAGATAGACTTTCACACCAACAAAAAATTCGACGAGCCTTTCAGCGCTCGGTTCCATTTTGAAAATTTTTTAGGTAACCGACGTCGGTCGATGTGAGGGTTGTACTTTTAGTTGAGGACGACAAGACTATGTTCATAATGGCTACGAGCGTACCAACAAAAAGATAGACTTTCACACCAACAAAAATTCGATGAGCCTTTCGGCGTTTGGTTCCATTTTGAAAGATTTTTGGGAACCGGCGTCGGTCGATGTGAGGGTCATACTCTTGGTTGGATACAACAAGACTATGTACATCCCATATAGAGTTGGAAACTCTTAGGGCTTGAGTGGTTTGCAACGGGTATGGACAACGTGGTTAATGACACATAAACAAGGGTTCAAAGAGATAAAACCTGGCTCGACTCCATTTATTTTATCACCATCTGGAAAATAGCACAACGCTTTTCCCTTGACTCATTTTGAAAAGACACATCCTATTTTCGGGTATCCTATCTTAGGTCGGATGTTCACTCGGTTGGCTTTTACCAGAGCCCTCACAGGTAAGTTTTCTACTCTATAGTTCACTATATGCAACATGGTATGACACGGTTTGGAATTCTGTTTCCTAAAGGAGCCGATGATCATGCCCATCTCGTCCTCTTGAAAGAAGTCAAAAGGGTATTGGATCACCAGGGAAGCACTTGCACGCCTCCCTTGATCTCCACGGGTGTGGAGGGAGAAAGGTGGATTCTCGTGTTCCATGTCCTAGATATAAAGGGTTCGTGGTGGAGCCTGTACCAGCCCAGCCGCCACCTGAGTCCGGGTTCGACCCAAAAGTCCAATGAGGGTAAATGTCATGATTTTGAAAACAAAAAGGGAAAAGACTTTTTTGTATAAAGCATAATATATAATATGTGTTGCATAAAATAAATCTCTATCCTATGTTCGCAGTATATATATGTACAAGAATATAGACATGCTAAAATCAAAACACTATACAAGATGAAATAAAGAGGATAAATCAAACAATGAATACCAACAAATATATACACATGCTTTAGCAAAGAAAACACCGAAAAACTATAGGCTTAAACCCTCTAAGTCCCCAGTGGAGTCGCCAAGCTGTCGACACCGGCGGAAATATCAACTACTTCACTCCAAGGAGCGAGTGTTTTCTTTTTTCCTTGATCCCGACCCCCATTTGGCGAGTGTGTGTGATCTCTATCTATTTTCCGTTTCGAGATATGAGTTGTGTGTGCGTGTGTGGGAACATGTGTACGTGTGTGCGTGTGAGTACAAATTTGGAGTCGCCACCAACCATGGGAAATTTAAGGTGTGATTGGACACCTATGTCTAATAGATTTTATCTTGTTTAGACATCTAAAACTAAATGGTCTTGAACCAGAGATGGGTTCGGGGGTTTGATTATGCATGGGGAAGGTGTTAGGCACCCCACGACATCCGTTTAGGAAAACGGTTACCTCCTTTCTAGTGTTCCCTTTTATTTGTTAAGCCTAGGTTGTTGATTTTAATTATGTACAAATGTCCCAAATTCCGTCGTGCATTATACCAAGAATGGCAAATGCAATTTGACTCAATTTGGTTTTGATTAGACTCTTTATTTCACCGTCTCTTATCTTTGTATCTTTTAGGTTTCGAGCAGTTCGGTGGTAGGATGTACTTGAAATCCTAACACCTAGTGCTGGGACAAACAATTAATGTTTTTTGATGCCATATTCGGGATCTCTTTACCTTTGATTTCCAAGGATAAAGCGGTCCTTCAAATGGCGGGGGTTTGGATGATTAATTCACACTTTGGGGAATTTTAGACCATGATCTTATGGAAGTTAGAACATGTAGAATCCCTTACAAAAGCACATACCAGCCATGCTCCCGTGTAAAGGACTCATACCATGGTGTCCAAAAGCCAGGGCGAGCCGTAGCCCTTGGGTTGCACCAACTTCGTTTATAACGCCCACATTACCATGTTTACTCTTTTTAAAGTTTTCATAGCAAAGTGTGTTTTAATCACATTTTTATATCAAAGCGATAAACACTCAAACAAATAATCACGGCATGTTCGCAGCACATAAATTACTAGAATGAACATGGCATCAAAACAGTAAAACATTCAAACAAGTAATCACGGCATGTTCGCAGCACATAAATCATAAAAATGTTCGAGCAAGTGATCACGGCATATTTGTAGCACATAAATCACTAACACGAGATGAATGCAATATGACAAGTGTGGAATGATCGTGGCATAAACGTGATGCTTAATCAAAATAACAAAATGTAATTCATGACAATATGAGGGAGTTCATGGAAAGGGTCAAGACCTCGTGGGGTCGGGATTCGATGCTATTGAAAGACTTACTCGAATCTCGACACCACCTTAGGATTTACATGAATAAAATAAGACAATTTAGAAGAGAATTCAATGCCTCTCGGGCTTACACGAAGGATTAGTGCTATTGAAAGACTTACCTAACCTTCGAAGCCGAATAGGACTTGTATGGTGAAAACTCATTTTTTAAAAGAGGTTTCAATGCCTTTCGGGCTTACATGAAAGGTTAGTGCTATTGAAAGACTTACCAAAACCTTTGAGACTGAATAGGACTTATATGAGTGAAAATCATTTTAAAAGGGGTTTCAATGCCTTCCGGGCTTACACAAAGGGCTAGTGCTATTGAAAGACTTACCTAAACCTTTGAGGCCGAATAGGACTTATATGAGTGAAAATCATTTTTAAAAGGGGTTTCAATGTCTTTCGGGCTTATACGAAGGGTTAGTGCTATTGAAAGACTTACCTAAACCTTTGAGGCCGAATAGGACTTATAAGATGAAAAATCATTTTTGAAAATACGTTGGTGATTTTGTGGGTCCAACGCCTCATGGATTTACATGGGGTTTAGTGCTATTGAAAGACTTACCTAAAACCACCAATACCGATCGGTGTTTTCATGCCCAAAATTCAAGGGAAAAAAGGGGATGAGTAAACAATATTTACAACGTAGTAAATAATGAAATAATGGCAATAAATAAATTTAAAGCATGACGAAAAGCGATAAATGTATTTAAAGTGATGACGGAATTTAAAGCAAGGGATTTTCGTGAGTCCAATGCCTTATGGAATTACGTGGTTGTTAACGCCTCATTAAGGTCTTACATAATCCGCCACGACCAATCGGGATTATCACGCCCAAATCATAAGGGGAGAAAGTAAATATTCACATCGTAGTAAAGCGATAAATGACGGAATTTAAACACGGGGGTTGTGTTCTTCGATTCAATACCTCGTGGGCTAACATGGTTGTTAAGGCCTCATAGAGGGCTTATATAATCCACCAAAGCCACTCGGATCGTCGTACCCAAATACGCGGGGAAAGGGAATAATCACAACATAATATCCACAAGAAGGTAATAAATGTAAACGAAAGCAATAAATAATTTAAGGCGTTGCGGAAAACGATAAATAATTTAAAGCATTACGAAATTTAAGGAAATGGTTTTTATGGATCAAATGCCCTATGGAATTACGTGGTTGTTAATGCCTCATTAAGGTCTTACATAATCCGCCACAACCACTCGGGATTTTCATGCCCAAATTACATATTTACAACGTAGTAAGTAATAGAAATGACGGAATGTAAGTATGGGGGGTGTGTTCTTGGGTCAAATACCTCGTGGGCTAACATGGTTGTTAAGGCCTCATAGAGGGCTTATATAATCCACCAAAGCCACTCGGATCGTCATACCCAAATACACGGGGAAAGGGAATAATCACAACATAATATCCACAAGCATATAATAAATATAAATAAAGTGATGAATATTTTTAAAGCTATAAATGAAAGCAATAAATAACTTAAAGCATGTAAATAAAGCAATAAAAGAACTTGAAGAACATAAATAAAGCAATAAATGAACTAGAAGAACATAAATAAAGCAATAAATGAACTAGAAGAGCATAAAGTAAAGCATAAATGAACTAGAAAGCATAAAGTAAAGCATAAATGAACTAGAAAACATAAAGAAGAGTGGATCCTTGTGAATCCCTTCCCATTTTAGGAATCATCACTAGTCACCTCCACTAAAAAGGAAGAAAAAGAGGGAAGAGAGGAGAGAGAAAGAGCTTAGAGAGAGAGAGTACCTAGAGAGGAGTCTCTCACTCTAAAAACTACCCCAAAAACCCCCTAAGGAAGCCCCTAAACCCCTATCTCTACCTATACTAACGCTCAAGAAGGCCTAGAGCCGAGTAAAAACTGTGCTGGAGCTGGGGGGGGGAGGGCTTTATTTATAGGCCGAGCTGCACACCTCGCGTGGCATCATCCCGCGCAGCGCGTGATGGTGCCACGTGAGTTTGTACAGGGGCCACGTGGCGATCTTATCCGCCACGCGGCCCCTCCACCGAATCTTCCTCAGTTTTCATGCGTGTACCCTTTTCTGACCCGATTTTAGATGGCACTTTTGGAGGCCTTCTGGTGCTCAAAATGGGTCATGCAGCATATC
>BKZX01027911.1:61878-74559 GCA_014362285.1 Fagus crenata
CACTTTTGGAGGCCTTCTGGTGCTCAAAATGGGTCATGCAGCATATCACTGGAAATCTCTTGATGTCTACTTTCCAACGATATAAAGCTTGCACAAATCGGAGTTCGGATGAGAGAGTTATGGCTCCCGGAAGTCGGGGTGTCGGAGCTGTTTTTTTGCGTTTTTCCGGTGAAGATTCCGGCCAAACGGGGGAAGCCACCAGCGAACCGAGAGTTGCACATCGCAGCTGGGGTTGCCATCTTTCCAACGCATTCAGGCTCGCGGATTAACTCGTTGTGAGTCGGGAAGACTCTGCGCGTGAAGGTGGTCGTCCAGGAGAAAAATGCGTCAGATCTTTGGCGCGTTTTTCCTTACTTTTTGTCTGTGTTCGCGCGCATATTTGACATAGCTCCCGAAGTCGGTTTTCGACATTCTTGGTACCGTCGGAAAGCTTGCGCTACCCTTTCCCTTAAAGTTTTGGACTTGCGGGAAACCGAGCTTGGGTCCGCGAGATATGGTTCCACGAATAGGGGCCGCCGAGGTGTTTTTGGTCCGTCGGAGGCCATTTTTCCGATCGCGATTCCGGCTAGACCGGGGAAAATCTTGACGATCCAAGAGTTCCATGTTGTGTCTGAACATGTCCTCTTTCTAGCGTACCCAGCTTGCAGGTCAACTCGTTGTGAGTCAGGAAGACTCTGCGCGCAAGCGTGGTAACGTCGGGGGGAAAGTCATGAAATTTTCGGCACAACCTTATTTCATCGACCTGTTTTCGTGTGCTTGGTAGACGTAGCTCCCATCGTCGGATTTCGGCGATCTTGGTGTCGCCGGAAAGCTTGTGTTACCTTATTTCTAAAAGTATGAGCCTTGCGCAAAGGCGGACTTGGGTTCGCGAGATATGATCTTGCGAACAGAGGCTGTTGGAATGTTCCTCATGCCAAGGGGTCATTTTCTGATTGAAATTCCGGCTTGACCGGAGGAGCTCTTGGCTATCCGAGAGTTGCACGTAGTAGCTGAAGTAACCTTCTTGCTTAAAGGTTTTAGCTCGCGGACCAAGTTGCTGCGGGTCGGAAAGAATCTATGCGCAAACGTTGCCTCCCAAATGGGCTGTTTTGTCAACAACACTTGGCAAAATTTGGCTAAGTGTTGGACCGATTTTCACAGTTTTGACCATAGCTCTCTCGTTTTTCTTCCGTTTTTGACCCGTAAAGTATTGAATCGAAGCTCTCAATATGCTCTATTCAATGGTTAGGGAGCGGTCAGCCCAATCCAGTTTTTGGTTCAGTCAATGCCTTGGTCAACCTCGGTCAAACCTGGTCAAAGTTGGTCAAACTTCCCCAAAATTTGGAAAATGTGCTCCGAGGCTTCGTCTTGAGGTTCTTTTGATATGGTGGGTCCCTGTCGGGTCAGATCGGCTCAGTCAAACTTGGTCAGACCTCGGTCAAACTTGGTCAGACCTCGGTCAAAATTGGTCGACCCCGGTCAAACTTTGGGAAATGCGCTCCAGACCCTGTTTTGAGGTTATTTGATGTGGCGAGCCCTCGTTGGATCAGGCTGGCTCGGTTCGGGCTGCCTCGTTTTGCGTGCCAACACCCAAGAAAATCCCGAGAGTAAAAATGGGGTTATGACAATATGGAAACTCTAAACTTCTTCACCTTTGAGCTCATGCCCATGATCATCACTTCTCTTGGACCTTGAGTCTATTCTAGGGGCATCATTTGCTTCCTTTCTCTAGGCCCACAAGCCTCTCATTTGGTTGTACATCTTTTAAAAACATGGTTAAGTGGGAATCAATGTTGAATTTATTATGGATAATCTTTTGGAACAACATCTCGAGGAAGATCAACATCTTTTGAAAGAAGACTACCAATACCCAAGGGAACCCTTTTCCAGAATACCATGTCGTACATTCTCCCGCAAGGAATTGATTGATCAAGAAATTTAGTCAATATTATTTCTCTTCAATGCATTTTGCATTCTATGTACTTTTCATTTATCAATGTCAATGGTTTCCAACGGTTTAAGTTCTATGACAAAATTCTCAAAATTTCGAATTGATCCAATTATCAATACATTAAGTTACATGCTTGCTCACTGATGAACAATGAAAATTGATATGAAGAGAGGCCTTCATTCTGCTACCCTAAACACACTTCCACTTGTTCACCCCTTTGACTTAAACTAGGTGACAACTCCCTTCTTTACCTTAACTTCAATGAGAATTGAGTGGTTCTGACGATCCCAAGAGGTGCCTCACAGGCAACTCACAGTTTCTCCCATATATCAATATATATAATAATATAAAGTGAAACCTTTGGTTATTGACTTCCTTCAATTAGAACCAACGAACTTTATTTTATATAAAAAGGAAATCTTTTATTTTAAAATGGGTTTATTAAATTTTAAAATGGATATTTTATAAAATTTTATTTAAAATATCTTCTCTCATGGCTAGATTCTCGTTCATTTGGGTTTCGTTGCTCATGACAGATGGGTTGGGTTAATTTGGATTTTCCAGCATGGATTTAGATATAGTGTGAATGGGTTTTTTTTTCTTTTTTTTTTTTTTTTTGTGAATCCTGTATGGATATAATTAGTGGTGGTAGACAACTGTTTTTAGGGAATTTGGTCGCTGGTTAAGTCTTGTTTTAGTTATAGGTTTTGGTTCGTGGTGGCTATGATTCGATTTGGGGTGAATGGGTCAATTTGACTGACGAATAATGATATGATGGTCATTTGGGTTAAAATGGGTTCTTCCAATTGTGTTGATGTATGTGTGTGTATTTGTACGCGGGAAAACTATGAATCTTGTACGGCGATGACTCGAACATGCTCAGCATCAACTCGGTGGTGAGTTTGTATTTTCATTTATATATATAAAAAAAAAAAAAAATGTTTGCTTGACCCTCAATTTGGTGGTTGTGAAATGGGGGAAAATTTGGGTATGATATTTAGTTTGTTTGGCTATGATAGGATTTGAACCTCTGTTATTTGGGCTTGACCCACTTTTTAGGGTTTAAGCTTCTAAGGAAAATAGGAGTATTGGCATATGGGCATTTTAGGTGTTTGGCCGGTTTAAGCCTACGGAAACACATCAAATGAAAATTTTGGATTTGGCATTGAGCATCTTCTTAATGTTGGCTGATTTTGCTTTGTGGTTCTCCCTTGAGTCTCTTCTTTAACCTACAACTCTTTCTTGAGCTATTCTGTAATTTTTTTTCTTTGTTCCTAATAGGTAAACTTTTGCAATGAAACTCATTATAGTATCTTAACTTGCAATAAAAAGATTCAATTATAGTAGGATTTAAAATTGTTTCCTTTAATTTTCCTTCTTTTTTTTTTTTTTTCCTTATTAACCAAATATGCTTTAATCTTTTCTAAAAAATATTTAATTTAATTTAATTTTTATTAAATTAAAAAGTTAAATGAATATTTTATTAGATTTGAATAAAAATTAAAATTTTTATAATAAAGTGCATGTTATTGCTCTTTGTAAGTCATAATTGACAGAAGTGGGACAGATGCGTAAATTTTATCATTCTTGACAATTATGGATTTGCAATTTACCTAAATATTTTTTTTTTCAAACTTTTTATCATGAGTTATATATAAATGTTATGCACTGTTAAAGTGTTAGTACTGGGAAAGGTTGAGGAGGAATTTGAAGCTTAGAAAAGTTTGCAAAGTGGGTTTAGTGGTTTCTACATTCTACAAAGTTAGATATTTCCTATTTCATATTACATGGCATCCTATTTTATAATTAGCAGCTAAAATGTGGAAAAGAGTTCAACTAGCTTACCCACCTAACCTAAAATATTTATTGTTATTAATTTATTTTTTCATGGGCCGGCATGACCAAAAGAAAAGACAAAACTGAAAAAATAAGAATTTCTTATTCAAAAGTAATTATTTATTTTTCCGGTTGGCTACCTACTATCAGAAAAGAAAATGTTGAAACTAAAAATTTGATTAGCACTTTGTTTGATGGCTCTAAACCTACAATATTTTATAAGTAATCCACACCGAATCTACAATTTCTTAATCCTAAATATTTGTTTTAGTCAAATTTGCCAGCCTCACCGTGAGAAATTTATAAATTAGCAAATCAACCTCCCTCTTAAATCTTAATTTGCGTTCATATAGGAATCTTTCTGGGCTAAAAACAAAATTTCATCACCTCTGCTTTCATAAGCCATGATCAAAACAAAAATATAAAACTTTAAAGATAAGCATTTCTTATTATCACCTGGTGAGTTAGACAATAACATAAAATAAAAAAATAAAAACCCAAAATTGATGGAAAACTTTAATTGAAGCTAGTATTTTTAAAATGTTATAATAGAGATGTAGAAATGATTTTGATGAGTACCAACAAGTAAAAAGACAAACTATAATTGTCTACCTCATAATCCAGTAAGCGCTATTGAAGTCATCGGGATTATCAAGAATCATCAACATTTGATTTGAAAGGCAGAAGAATTATTAAGAATCCTATATATTAAGGAAAGCAAATACAATTGCTAATTTAATAGAAAAGAGATGGAAGCAATTATTGCGCAAGCACAGGAAAATCCTTGGCCTCACCTAATGCATTGTTGGTAATGTTGTCAATTATAGTATACTGATAAAAACTTGTAAATAAATGTACGCCATGGTTCAAGTATACCTACGACCAAAAATATTTGGGGAGAGAGAAAACTCAAGACAATAAAAAATAAATTCAGTTTCAGTACAATCTTGAATCTACAAGCAGTCTATTTACAAGTATTATGGCATATCCATAGTCATATAACTTGATATCAGAAAAAAATGCAATCAGGATCTAATAATAATTGGTCGTACACATATAATTCATCAAAATTGTTGCCTCTTTGATCCTATTCGGTTTTATTAATTGAAATTGAAGGGCATAAATTACTCTCAAGCAGTCTATTCTCTTTTTTTTTTTTTCATTCAAAAAATAAATTCATAACTTAATTTGAATAAACATATATTATTGTAATTGTTGTTATTACTGTTATTGGTATTGTTATTGTTATCATAATTAATATTTTCAAATAGATTTTACTTTCAATTTAGCTTTAAGTTATGTTATTTCATGACTTGACTCATATTTTTATTTTGAAACTTTTGTAGGCACTTGACACATGGCAATAGATGTTGGGGATGTTTAGGATTTTTACGCTTTTTAACTTCTCATCATTTGGGATCTGCTTCAATGGTTTGCTTTTAGTTAGTTTTATGTTCTATTATTTCATGATTTTTCTCATATATTTAGAAGTTAGAAATGAATAAAATTCTCTTTTTTTTATTATTATTATTATTATTATTATTATTATTATTATATATGTTATCAGGTTTTGTTTTGAGTTGCAAATCCATACAAACAACTTTGTGGGAAAGTTAGTCATATACGACATTAAATGCAATTCCAAATTGTATTATTTCTAATTGTTACATAAGACGAGAGATTCCATTTAAGAATAGACAAGTAAGAAAAGCACTAAAGTTATGCTATCCTGCTGAATAAATACTGGCTACATTTTAGTTGCTGAAGAATAGAGTTGTTAAATACAATAAATCTAAGAATTATTTTTAAAATATTATTGGGGGCCTTAAAACTATTGAATTAAGAGGGTACTCTATCAGGTATAATTCTTTGAATCTCTACCATTTTTTAAATGATTAAGATACTGCTATGTCATCAATCCACCCACACTACCCTAAATCTTTCTTTTAAAAAAGGGAAAAAACCCCTATTTATTACTAACGGCGTTTAACCTCTATTTTAATTTTTCTTTTCTTTTTCTTTTTAGCAGCCATCTACCCAAAAACACCATCGTTATTTACCCTAAAATCATCCATCCTTGAAAATTCATTCCATCCCGTCTTGTTCTTCTTAAGAGTAATTATTGGTCGTATGCATATAATTCATCTCAATTTGTTATTGTTATTACATACGCGCAACTCAATTTAAATAAATATATGCTATTGTTATTGTTATTATTATTATTATTGTTAGTGTTATTATCATCATTATTATTTTCAAATAAAGTTTGCTTTCAATTTAGCTTTAAGTTATGTTATTCCATGACACATGGTACTAGATGTTGGGGTTGTTTAGAATTCTTATGCTTGTTCAGTTCTCCTCAATTAAGAAAGAGAAAGACATTTAGTCTTGTCACAAGGACTGTCGGATTAACCGACGAGAGATTCCATTTGAGAAATATAACCATGTGTAATCCAGCCAATTGTTGGATTAACCGACCATGATAATGGCTATGATAACCATTATGAAAAAAAGAGTCCCTCATTGCAGTTGTAAGTTTTGTCAAAACCCTGAGCTCATCAGATGAAAATTTCAAAATTCAAGTTGCCTCTCCACATCATTGGCTGCATACATATAATTCATCACAATTTTTGCATCTTTAATACTATGGTACCATTATGGCATGAAAAATTTCCAAGCATGTGGTACCACTAAATTTGTGGGGATCTATTGCACCGCAAATATATGAGGATTTTTATAATAATAAAAAATAATCCAAGATGATTCATTGTAAATAGTTACTTCAACTAGTGCGAAACTTTAAGAGATAACCATTTCACTTAGAAATTTTATAACTATATGTTAGCATATGTATATTTATATATACCGTCGTTATTGTCTTAGTCTAGGGTTTCCTTTGTATTTACTAAACCGTACCCTAATTTAGGCATATATATAGTCTCTTACCTATACATGTTTATTCAAAATATTCAATACACAAATTATTCTTTGTGACTTTCTGTGCTCTTCTCTCTAAAATTAATATAGTATCAAAGTCAAATTAATTTTTGGCATAGTGGTTTCCATATCACCTGTTCAGCTTCTTGAATATAGTAACCTAGTTGAGTTCTCCTCTCTTGTTCTCTTGTTGTCACCGTTAGGTTCCAATTTCCACAGTGTACTGTCTGCCCCTCCCGTCGTCGAAACTAGATCCCGTCTTGTTAGGAAAATCGCACAGAACCACCATTGGAAGCGCTGGCACGCATCGGTATAGCTCTTAGTGACCCGTACACCTTTATTTGAAGGGACATACAAAGAGTCTAAGGGCAATAAACACTTTTCTTTTCCAATCAACTATGAAGCATTGTTTTTTTAATACAATTAATATTCGGATAAAATTTAAGTACAATTCTTTTTCTTTTGAGAAATAGTAGTAGTAAAAATCATTTTATTCCTTGAGGTTTAACTTCTTTACCTTAATTGCCATAAGTTCATTTGTCAAGCTCGGTGGCATTGAACCAAGATTGGCCTTCAGCCATCAAGAGTTTGAACATAATGCCCCCCCGCCCCCTAGGAAATTTATCACATATGCCAATATACAATTTTTTTTTTTTTAGTCGAACAATAGACAATTCATTTATTGTGTACAGGGGAGGTTTGTTAGAGAGTTGTTTCTCCCACGATGTGCTAGAAAGGAACAAGGGAAGATATGGAAGGGAGGAATGGAAATGAGGGAGAAGTATGCCTCTTTTCTTGTATGACAATGGAACAAATGATGATTCCCACTTTGCTTCACATTTTCTTAATTAATACACATTTGAGTGAACTACAAATCCTTTCAAAACCCTTTCACTGAGTTGTAGATGCATACGATAACACAAGAGTTCTTATTTGGCTGCGTAGATCATGGCAGCCCAAAGGTTTAATAATCCTTTCCTATGTTTGTCTTTCAGATGCATACAAAATGGTAACCAAGAATTAACATCACATCAGTTTGATCAATAAAGGGTTGATACCTTCTTTTTCGGTTCGAAAGATATAAAAGTATTCGACCTTGTTTCACATAAATATATACTGTTTTCCATGAATTTTTGCAAAATACTTATATAATCTTGATTCTTCATAAAACTTTCATCTTTGCAACATCAATGATGCAGAATCTCCTGCTAATGGTATCCACCAAGAAAGGAAGATGAAGCTTTTCAATTCTCTTTGTTGAAAATAGAAAGAGGATTTTAACTTAATATTTACCTTGAGCCCACCCGTTTATCACCTAAAACATATGCTGCAAATTAGTCAATTAGCTTCTGGCCATCACCTCTATGGAGTAAGTTTGAAACTTCATTCAATGCAAAATCAAGAGCATCATTAATCACCAAACATTATATGTTGTGATATGTCAATTATTCAACTCAAATTTAACAATAACTTCCATCAAAATACATTCCACTTTAGCTTTAGAAAGTATTGTTAAGTCAAACAAGAAATAAGACTACTAGTGGGAGAAAAACAATGAATCATGCATCCTGGAAAGCAAAACAATCCTGCTAACATTGTCAATATACATCAATCTACGGCAAAGGCAGAAATCATCTTAGGACGAATGACTCGATATCAAGAAAAATAGGGGAGCTACACAGACTCAAACACCTTTAATCACTAACAAATATGCTTAACACATAATCTTGAGAACAACCAAAGATAAGTCTTTGTCTCCAAGACTCCAGTTATTTACTGCTAAGGCAAACTTCAACCAAATGGCACCAAAGACAAGCTGCTAAAGGCCATAGCAGGCAGTGGTTAGAGTGGCCATATTCTTTTATGTGTAAAAAAGTGACAACAGGTAGAACAAGTGTCGTTTGCTTTACAGTCTGCATCCTGCACAATTAATGTCAAATAATTAGTCCATCTCATTAAGAAGAATTAGAAGTTAACAATTTGTTAAAACTCAAAACAAAATCAATAAGCGTGGTCATGCAATTATGTAGTTTGCATTTTTCTTTACTAATAGTTTGGGTCGCATGTGAAAGGTACGTGCTTGCCAATATAATGAATAATGATAAAGTTAACATTTAGAATTTATTTATAACATAAACCAAAGATACATTATTTGATTTTTGAAGTGCCTAGAAATCTTACTATTACTCAAAAGAAACTTAACTTTACTATATACAAAAGAAATACAAAAACAATTATAATAGGACATATATACATCATAAGGCAATATTATAACATATTTAAAAAATATACATATGCTTTGAGAGAAGCATTACATCATAATGTTAAGTAGATATGATGTCCAAAAGAATTCAAAAGAGGGCATATGTTTTTTTCCACTTAACTTGCCAATATACGAAGACAAAGTAATACACAATATAGTAATAATGTAATTGTTTGTCTTCCTTTATGTTCCAAATTGTTTCTTTAATGTATTCAAAAATAGATTGTCTTGCATGATACCAAACTTGAAATTACATATTCATTGGTTCTAATTTGGCGGATGATCAATGGACATAATGTCGAACTTGTTTTGTGGCTCTTGACAGATTTCAAGCCTTTTTACTCTTATATGAATAAGAGACTTTTTGCCATAAGAGAGCTTGGCAAAGCTTTCAATATTCTTAATGCCTCAAAAACAAATTAGGTTGTATCTTGAGAGGTTATTAACAAGCTCTAGCCATTAACAACCCACTTCCCAATCGATGCCCCATCTTTTTACCATGCTCATGTTTATGCCTCAATTTTGGGGGTAAATTGGCTTAAATAAAAAGGTAAATGACAAGAATGAGTGAGGTACAAAGCAGGATGAAGCATATAATTAACAGAATAACCCAACCACTTTTGACTCCCAGAATATGTACAATCCATTATCATCAAATTTCCAGTTCATTACTTGAGTCCACCTGAACATTGATTTACACAGCTAAACATAAATTTCCTACCATCCCTTTTCTTTTATTGGAATTTTAGATCTTAGTCATTAACTTCATGCATGTAATAACAATTTTTTCTCAAATACACCCTTTCCATGAATGATGGAGCATGATGTACAACAAAGAAGAATATATCAATTAGTTCCCATAAGTGTAATTTGTAGAAATTCAAAAATCAGGTGCAGTTATAAACCCTTACCAATTACCAGTCCTTGATCTGACTTGAGCTTCCCACTCATCAACAATCTGCATAAATCAAAGATCAAAAGGGTGATGAGATTGTCTTCCAACACTGTGAATATGGATGAGCAAAGTATCAAAAAAGAGAAATAACCGAGTTTAGCGAGGCTCATTTCTATAGGCTTTATCAGCATGATAAAAGCTACCCAAATATCCTTGCATGGGTCTTTACTCATAAGAAGTGGTTTGCCATGTATTCAATCTTGGTTGCTTTCTGGGAAGTGGTGCAAACACTCTAGACACCATTAGGAATAAACACATTTATGCAAACAATAGGTCTTTGTTTCTTTTTCATTTTTATTTATTTTTTTTTTTTTGGGAGGGGGGAGGGATAAATGCAACCTTCCAGTCAACAGTTTAACAACATTAATATTGAATAGATAGATTCTATGGTGCTTCATCATGTTGCTGCAAATATGGGAGAAACTGAATTTTCTTTGCTTCTCTTTCATGTTGGTAAAATATTGAGCAAAAAGTTTTAAACTACATTAAGTTTATTGTCATTGATGACTCCATAACTAAAAAAATGAGCATCCACGTTGGATTAGAGTAAAGAGAAAAAAAAAAAAAAAAAAAAAATACTTAAAAGATATTTTTTGGACATTGCATAGAAATTAAATTGCCCATCTTTGTAAATTGATAAGAGTAGTTTTAAAATTTCAAATGCCATCATTGGATGTGATAGCATACTTAAAGTAGTAAAAGTTGTTGAATCTGCAATCCAAATGAATGCTAAATACAATGGAGGCTTTCAATTTTTATGTGACGACAGCTACCAGGCTAGATTTTTCCAGTTGGAAGCTATTATGTACCAACATATTAGTTTTGATCTTCTTCCATTGGCATCATGTTGTACGTTGTTTGCTTTTCTAATTTAGTCTAGCTCATTTCCATTATTTTAGGCAAGTTCATTCCACCCAAACATATTGCAGGGTCAAAAACTACCTGGTTGAAATTAGCAAATGCAGGATCATCAGAATCGCTGATGGGGGGGATGCCCACAGATGCTTGCATCTGCTGCAGCAAAGTTCTATTCCCAACAAGAGTGGTCCGAGCCTTATCAATCAAATCCTGAAAATCAAATCAGTAAGCCAGATCAACTGCAGAGTGCTTACATTGTTCAAAAAATTCTTATCTCTTCATCCAAAGTGTTGAAAAAAGAAGAAAGTACCTGTTTCGCTTTTAGAAGTTCATGACACTGCTCTTTCAAGGTTAACAGATCTTCTTGTACCTTCTTTATCCTAGATAACTTCATTGGGTTTTCCTGTCGAGTGTAGACACCAATCAGAATCTATATACAAATACTACTATAGTATAGTATAATTATTTTACATTCTCCGTAGTTTCCAGGCAATAAAACAGAGTTTAGAAATGAAGAGAAAATTAATTATGATTGAAGAATCAGAGAAAGAAGTAATAATCTGTAGATTTGATTTGGGGGCTAATTGTGCTTACATAGTTACATTGTCCGGTTAAACTTGTTGAAACTCCTTTTCGAGCCTGTGCTGAACCACAGCGAGATCATGGTTCGCCTTTGTCAAGAGATTCACCAGGCCATCTGTTGCTTGATGCTGTTCAATATTGTGCCCCGTTCTCTCTCAAGATAAACACCAAGCTCCTCTTATGAAAGCAGGCCTTCCTCTAGGGGCTCCCATGTATCAGTTATGTCTGTGGATCCAACTGAAGTAATCTGATGAAGACTAACAATTCTTCTCTGCAAAAAAATAAAAAAGGTCTAATTGAAGCATATTTTGATCTCAATAAAAATAAAAATAAAAAGTCAAATATTCTTAATCCACTGTTATGCAAGGGTAAACAGAACCTTGATTAACTCCACAATTGTTTTGAATACAATTTCCTTTAAGCCTATTTTATCCTACAAATTATACAAAAGGAAAAGGAAGATTTAAATAAATTATACTACCAACATTAACTTCATCAAAATAAGTGTTTATGTAAAATTTACCTTTACTAATTCCTGAAGTTTTTGTTTTAATCCAGTCTGGGAATAGAATAACAAGGGGACCTACCAAGCACTTCAAATGCTTGCAGAACCATTGAACATATTTTGTATGTACAGATACAACTCAAAACAGAATACATACATACAAATCTAGCATAACGAATTGTAGTTCAAAAAAGGAAAAGAGCTTTATTTTCATCTAAAATTAGTAACCAATCCCACAAAACAAATTTAAATGTTTAAAATATAAAAATAAAACGAAAACAAAAATAAAGAACAGAATTAAGCTAAAATTAAAAAATCTAAGTTAATGTTGACCAAAACCCAAATATAAATAAAACAGAAGAAGTGAAAGACGAAATCTAATAAGAAAGAAAGGAGCAGTTTTTTAAGAGTCCTAAGATCTGAAGCTGGAAAACCTTAAGATTAAGATAGAGCTCAACCATGAAGAAAAGGGTACAAACCCATATACATAAATGCACAGAATCAAACATATATAACATATAGAATTCAAAGAACTGACCTTGGAAGATCTTTTAGGGACTGAGGATCAGAGCAAGATCAAAGCGGAGAGAGAAAGAGAGGTTGAGAACAACCCAGCAATCCTATTTATGTCAAGCTCTTTTGATTCCATAAAACAAAACCACCTCCAAATTTTCCATCAATTGGGGACCTCCAAACCATTGGCCTGTGGTTTAAGACATAATATGAGGCTTAGAACAAGAAGAAAAGACGACAATAGACAAAAAGTGAGACACCCCTAAATCTAACCTACTAGTTAAATTCTCCAAAAGAGTTGT
>BKZX01027912.1:0-29755 GCA_014362285.1 Fagus crenata
AGGTTTTGGTTCCCTCGAAGCAACCAACAAAATTTGGGTTCGTAACAGGCTCCTAGGCAAGGAAACAGAATCAAGATCATAGATTCAAGTAACAAAAACTAGGTGAAACTAATATTTTACAAACTAAACTATGTGTGCAAGCCTCAAATTTGAGAATAGCTTGAAAGAGCTTAATATGAAACAGCAGAGTCTAGTTTGTGTGCAAACCTCAAATTTTGCATGCCCCACCAGAAAAAGTAAAATATTTTTTGTGGGAAATTTGTGGACTGATCTACTACTCCAGATTGAAGGGCTTGAAGAAATATTCCAAAATCAAATAGCGTTGTATTTGGTGTATTTATAGGGCAAAAATCATTAAGAAATGAGTGATCTCCTGAAGTGTGGTCACAGTTAAAAGAACCTCCGACACATCCATTATGATTTTCACATGATATATGCCAGCAATCCGCCACTCGTTGAGTAGAGAAAAAAATACCAGAAGGCTCCTGATGTGAAAATTAACTGTTTGCGCAAGATTAAAGAAGAGAGAAAGAAATCAAACACATAAATAAAGAATACAAGAATTTACGTGGTTCGGCAATATGCCTACATCCACTGGCGGCGACAGGGAGAAAGTTTCACTAAGAAAATAGGGAGATTATAATAGTGGCACCAGGACTCTCTCAAAGAACCCAAACCCCAATTACACCCTAACCTCTCTCACCAAGAATAAACCCAGAGAAACCCTTCTCTAATTATTTTATATTGTGGCACACAAATAAGACCTAAAGCCTTACATATATAGCAAGGGGTTTTGCTGAATCCTACCAAAACAAGGACTTGGCATAAAGTCAATTATTTTATTTGACCAATTAAGGTCACCGACTCAACAAATCTCCACCTTGACTTGAATTGGTCAAGCCTTACGAACGAACTCCTCCATCGCCGCCACCTTGGCCCCAAAGGGCTATCATAAGCTGCTAACATTGACCAAGTCCAAGCAATGCTTGAACTTGGCTGTGGTAACCGGCTTCGTCAACATATCAGCTGCATTCTCTGAAGTGTGCACCTTCTCCAGGACAATATCTCCTGTAACAATCAACTCTCTTATCTTGTGGAACCTAACATTGATGTGTTTCATCCTAGCATGATAAACCTGATTCTTTGCCAAGTAAATGGCACTCTGACTGTCACAATGCATCTGAACTCCACCTTGATTCAAACCAAGCTCCTTGACTAGCCCCTTTAACCACAATGCTTCCTTTGCAGCTTTAGCTACAGCCATGTATTCAGCTTCTGTAGTGGACATGGCTACTATGGATTGTAATGTAAATTTCCAACAAATAGGTCCTCCTGATAATGTAAACACATAACCTGTAGTAGACCTCCTGTCATCCACCTCACCTGCATAGTCTGCATCCACATACCCTACAACTGAATTAGTCCCTGGCTATCTTGAAAATAAGATCCCATGTTCCGCAGTGCCTTTCAAGTATCTGAAAATCCACTTCACTGCATTCTAGTGCTCTCTCCCTGGGTTCGCCATGTACCTACTAACAATACTCACTGCATGAGCCAAATCCGGCCTGATGCAGACCGTTGCATACATTAAGCATCCCACTGCACTAGCATACGGAACCTTTGACATATTTTCAATTTCTTTCTCATTCTTTGGACACTGACTACCAGATAATCTGAAGTGATTCGCCAATGGTGTGCTCACAGGCTTAGCATCCAACATACTAAAATTTTCAAGCACCTTCCTGATGTAGTTTTTCTGAGACAACCACAGTTTTCTTGCCCCTCTGTCTCTACGAATCTCCATACCCAGAATTTTCTTAGCAGCACCCAAGTCTTTCATTTCAAACTCTTTGTGTAGCAAAGATTTTAACTTGTTAACCTCACACATGCTCTTAGCAGCAATTAACATATCGTCCACATACAGTAGTAGAAAAATATAAGAACCGTCTTCAAGTATACGAACATATACGCAGCAATCATATTCACAACGGGTATAACCAATCTGGATCATGTACGAATCAAACCTTTTGTACCACTGTCTAGGAGACTGCTTGAGCCCATAAAGTGACTTCTTCAATCTGCGGACAAGATTCTCTGTACCAGGCTGCTTGAACCCCTCTGGTTGTACCATGAAAATCTCTTCCTCCAAATTCCCATGAAGGAAAGCCGTCTTCACATCCAGTTGTTCTAATCCCAGATCCTGATCTGCTACCAAAGCCAATACTGCTCTAATAGATGTATGTCTGACTACAGGTGAAAATACCTCATCGTAGTCAATCCCATGTCTCTGTGAATATCCCTTTGCTACCAATCGTGCCTTGAATCTTTCCCCTTCTTTTTCTGATACTGCTTCCTTCTTCTTGAACACCCACTTGCAACCTATAGGTTTCTTTCCTTTTGGAAGTTCCGTTAACTCCCAAGTTTTGTTCTTGCTCAAAGATTCATTCTCCTCCACCATAGCTTCCATCCACTTATCCTTTTCAGAGCTTTCAATTTCTTCCTGAAATGTATAAGGATCCTCGCTACTGGTAAGTAGAGCATAAGACACAAGATCCTCGAAACCATACCTGACTGGTGGTCTTTTGTTGCGTTTAGGCCTATCTGATCTGGTGCTATCCTGTTCTTGATCATTACTGTGAGGTTCCTCATTTGACTGAGACTCCAATTCATCAAACTCCACCTGCACCGTTGATCTACCAATGTTATTACTGCTTTCTGCTGCTTGAGACTTCTCTTCCTTGAATGCTTTTATCATTGACTTTTCATCAAACACTACATCCCTGCTGATCACCACCTTTTGCGCAACTGGATCCCAAAGCTTGTACCCTTTTACCCCTTTCTTAAAACCAAGAAAGATGCACTTCTTTGATTTTGGATCGAGTTTTGACCTGTCTTCACCTGAGATATGAACATATGCGGAACACCCGAATATTCTTATGAAAGAGTAATCAACTTCTTGTCCTGTCCATACTTCTTCAGCGACTTTCCCATCAAGTGCAACTCTAGGTGATCGATTGATGATATAACAAGCCATATCCACTACTTCTGCCCAAAAAATTTTAGGAAGCTCAGCATTCAACCTTAAACATCTAGCTGTCTCTGTGATGGTCCTGTTAAGTCTCTCAGCCACCCCATTTTGTTGAGGAGTTTTCCGTACTGTGAAGTGTCTCTTGATACCATGCTCTTCGCAGAACTTCAAGAATCACCATCCCTGTACTCAGTGCCATTATCAGTCCTAAGGCACTTTATCTTCCTTCCAGTCTGATTTTCCACTTCTGCTTTCCAAATCTTAAATTTAGCAAAAGCCTCAGACTTGTTCTTCAAGAAATAAACCCAAGCTTTTCTGGAATAATCATCAATGAAGCTCATAAAATATTGAGCTCCTCCTTTCGAAGGAGTTCTCACTGGCCCCCAAATATCTGAATGCACGTAGTCCAATATACCCTTTATCTTGTGTGTGGCAGTTTTAAATCGCACCCTACACTGCTTGCCCATAATACAGTATTTGCAGAAATCTAATTTGCATGACTTAATCCCAGTCAACAGATTTCTTTTGTGCAATTCCCTCATACCACGCTCACTCATATGCCCTAGCCGCATATGCCACAAGAGTGTATCATCATCCTCAGACTCAGCTACTACAGCAACTCCACCTAGAATGATATTTCCTAGCAATTTATAAACATTGCTACTTATTTTTTGACCTGTCATCACAACCATAGCACCCTTTGAAACTTTCATTATCCCATTCTCAGACTTATAGCTATAGCCTTTTGAGTCTAGGGTTCCTAATGAAATCAAATTCTTTCTCATATCTGGGATATGTCTAACCTCTTCTAATGTTCTCACCACACCATCAGACATCTTAATTTTAATTGTTCCCATTCCAATAATTGTGCATGTAGCATCATTACCCATTCGAACAGAACCACAATTAATTGACCTATAAGTGTCGAACCAGTTCCTGTGGGGAGTCACGTGAAAAGAACATGCAGAATCCAGAAGCCAAGAATTGTTCAAACCGTCAGTGCTTGATGAAACAGAAAGCATGTCGCCATCAGATTCCGAGTCTGCTACTACGTTGATAGATGTAGAGGACTCTTCCTTCCCCTTATTCCATTCTGGACATTCTCGCTTCATATGCCCCTTCTTTTGGCATTTGAAGCACTTTACTGTCTTGCTCTTGGATTTAGATCTTCCCCTAGCAGATTTGTCATCCTTGTCTTTCTTCCTTCCACGATCTTGATAACCCTTTACTACTAGCCCTTCACCAGAACTCTCAGCTGAATCCTTATATTTCCGTTGGTAATGATCCAACAGGGCTCCTGAAACTTCTTCTAATTCCAGAGTTTCTTTTCCGTAAAGTAAGGTCGTCACCAGGTGTTCGTACGAAGCCGGGAGGGAGGTTAGGAGCATCATCGCCTTATCTTCATCCTCGAATTTTATATCAATTCGTAACATATCACTAATGATTTGTTTGAAGGTATTGATGTGCTGCCTCAGGTCCGCACCCTCTGTCATCTTAAACCCATACAACTTTTGCTTTAGATGCAGTTTGTTCGTGAGGGATTTGGACATATATCTTTTCTCTAGATTCAACCAAATCCCTGCAGTTGAGTTCTCCTCCATGACATCGTACATGACTTCGTCTGCCAGTAATAGCCGAATTGTACTCACCACCTTCATGTCTAGTTCTTCCCATTCATCGTCTGTCATCTTCTCTGGTTTCTTTGTCTTCCCGTACAAAGCCTTCACCAAACCTTGCTGCACTAACAGATCCTTCACCCTTCTTTGCCATAGCCCAAAGTTACCAGTTCCGTCAAACTTAACTAGGCCTACCGTTGCAATAGAAGCATTAATTGCCATTGTTTCGACCAACAGCTCTGATACCAATTGTTGTAAAAATTAACTGTTTGCGCAAGATTAAAGAAGAGAGAAAGAAATCAAACACATAAATAAAGAATACAAGAATTTACGTGGTTCGGCAATGTGCCTACATCCACTGGCGGCGACAGGGAGAAAGTTTCACTAAGAAAATAGGGAGATTACAATAGTGGCACCAGGACTCTCTCAAAGAACCCAAACCCCAATTACACCCTAACCTCTCTCACCAAGAATAAACCTAGAGAAACCCTTCTCTAATTATTCTATATTGTGGCACACAAATAAGACCTAAAATCTTATATATATAGCAAAGGGTTTTGCTGAATCCTACCAAAACAAGGACTTGGCATAAAGTCAATTATTTTATTTGACCAATTAAGGTCACCGACTCAACAGCTCCCAATACCTAAAAGGCCAGCATGTCATTAATTAAACATCAGTATATTCTGCAAGATAATGCACTTGACATTTATAATTTATGTTGTACTTCTGCAATATTTGATTATGATTTGCCAAGGATCGCTTGTTTAAAATCTTAATTTTTATCAAAAGAACCATCAAAACATTGATAAATTTGACACTTGTCAAGGTTAAATTTATATGAAATCAGTACGTAATCAAACTTACATGGCCACCAAGGAGATACAGATTGAAATTTAATGCAGCTTTAAACCATATGTTTTTTTCAAATTTCTTGTCACTTCTCATGAGTTCCTTCCAGGATTGGTAGATTTGGAGAAATCTTGGCACATATTGGAAGAGAACAACAAAGTACATCAGTAATATTTTATTTGAAGATTCTGTGCTGCTCATTTCTGAAAAAATACTTGAAATCAACAGCTGAAAAGATTATAAGTTATAACAAGTTTAGTGTTTAGAATAAACGAACAACATCTATTTATGGAGAAATTATTCAGTCCACCAGGTGAATCATGTTAACCGTTCACCATCCTATAATTAAATACCATGTGTTTTAAGTGACTCATATTATAGTCAGATAAGTATTAAATGTTAAAAATACCCAAATACCCTCTAGTTTTGACTACCAACCACTCACTGCAACTTCAGGAGTGGTTCCATATCTGAAAACCAGATTTTGCAACAAACAATCCAAACGAAAAGCAAAAACATTTGTGATTGAAGAGGTAAAGGAAACTACGAAATGAAGATAATATCAAACAAAAGCACTCAAGATATACATTATACAGAGATAGAAGAAATGAAAGGAAACCCATATCACGAATTTCAAACTTTAACCATCCAAAACATTTGCTCCATTTGGATGCTAAAAAACACCCAACTTTTTTCAAAAAAAAAAAAGAAAAAGAAAAAAAAAACTCATAAAGTTTCCATTTCTTTTTTTCTATCGATTCTTTGCGACCAGTAGACCCTCAGACTAAAAGCAATAACGAAATAAGATATAATCTTTTATAAGAGAAACAGATACAGGGTCGAGAGCATTGGGCTCGAAGCCATAGTCAGCGGTTAAAAGAAAATTGGAAGCAACAGTCACAATAGCCACTGTATTTGTCCTTCCCACAAGCTTGTCTGTCTGTTGGGTTTTCAACAGCAGCGGTGAGTTTGTGTTGCTCCACCGTCTCAGACCCACAATTTTCACCAACTCAGTTTCTTTTTTCCAATGATAGGTTCAAAGTCTGAGCGGAGAGAGGGAAAAAACATGTTCAATGACTGTTGCGGTGGGGTTTTCTGGGGTTGATTGTACAGATTTTGGGATACCACTTGTCTCGTCTGCTCCTCCTCCGCAATATAAGCTGCACACCGTCGCGAATGGGTGCAAGCGAAGGTGGAGATCTCGGAGGATGCAGATCTGGAACTACCCCTTTCTTTGCCGCTGCCACTCGTCTATGGAAGATATTGTAGTGAGCGGTTTGGTAGCCAAAATTGGTGGAGGGTATTTGGGTATTTTAACATTTAATACTTATCTTATTATAATATGAGTCACTCAATTAAAACACATGGCATTTAATTATTGGAAGGGTGGACGGTTGACATAGTTCACCTGGTAGACTGAATAATTTCTCCTAGTTATGTAGGAAAATGTTAATTTAAAGAAAATAATAAGTATGAGTTGAAAGTTTTCTAAAATTCTTCTTTTGACATAATAATCCATTTGAAGTCGTTTTGGTGTTAAAGGAAACTAATATTTTTCCTTGTCAAAAAAGTAAATTTTCAGTTATTTGTTATTCCTTATCTACAAAAAAGAGTTAAGAGTATCAAATTAATATAGGCACAATTATTATTGGTTTGTTAGCTTTGACCCAAGTGGTCTTATCATTTACAAAAAGAATAAGACGTACTCTTACAAGAATGAGATAAGCTTCTTCAAAAGATAGTTTAATAGTACATCTGTTAAGTTCAGCCCAATATCGAATAAGTTTAAAGGTATCTTTGTTGATTGTGGAATACCACATCAATTAGAAGAATAATCAAGAGTTAATAATGATTCTTACTAAGAAAGAAAAAAAGTAAATACTAAATAGGTGTTTGGGATGTGTGAGAGGGTGGTGCTATAGCTTTTGTTGGATGTGCAGGTGCAAAAGTTTTGTCTAGTGTGTTAGTATGACTGAGGGTAGGGATTTGAGTTAGTTAATGTTTTGTAGAGTTTTTTAGTGTGGTTGTAATACATATTGTTGATGGTAGATTTTGATTGTTTTGCAGTAGGGATAGAATTTGCCAAATCACATTTAAGTTTTGTGTATTATGTGGTGTTTGACTTTTGTTATTGTTAGCCTCAAGGTTTTAATACCTATTAATTGGCTAATTAATCCAAGGACATTCATGAAGTTTTTATGATAACTATGATTTTAAGTTATTTATAAATGATATTTTTATATGAACTAATAATTTATGTTTAAAGCACAATGTTGACTATTGATTTAATTGGACCAAGATGGCTAATTCAAATATCAAGCAAATGCAAAGTCGACAAGTTGCAAATTCATTGAAGATCAAAGTCATCAAGACTCAAGACAACGAAATCAAGCTCAAAGACAATGTTCCGAGACATATGAGAAGTAAGAGTTAGGTTTTGTAAAGTTTATTAAGATTTGATATTTATGGCTCAACTTTAAAACCAACTTAAATTGATTTTGAAAAGCTTTCAAAGAAAGTAACTTGATTGAAATTCAAATACAAGACAACCATATCAATTATGGTTGACAAATCTCTTAAGAAAAAAAGTTTTCAAAGAAAGCAACTTGATTGAAATTCAAATACAAGACAACCATATCAATTATGGTTGACAAATCTCTTAAGAAGAAAGTTTTCAAAGAAAGCAATTTGATTGAAATTCAAATACAAGACAACCATATCAATTATGGTTGACAAATCTCTTAAGAAGAAAGTTTTCAAAGAAAGCAACTTGATTGAAATTCAAATGCAAGACAACCATATCAATTATGGTTGAAAAATCTCTTAAGAAGAAAAGTTTTCAAAGAAAGCAACTTGATTGAAATTCAAATGTAAGACAACCATATCAATCATGGCTGAAAAATCTCTTAAGAAGAAAAGTTTTCAAAGAAAGCAACTTGATTGATTGAAAATAAAAAAGAATGCAAGACAACATAATAACGGGAAGAAAACAATTATGGCTATAAATACTACCCTTTCTTCATTTCTAAAGATATAACATACAAGAGAAATCAGAGATAGAAAAGATAACATCTTATACATCAATCCATCTGTAACGCCCCGAACCCAAAGCATGAGTTCGACACGTGACAACGGCCGCGCACCCATAAGGCGTGCCTTATAAGTGTGCCAGGCCTTACTAACAAATTCTGAAAAGAATGATATCTTTGGTCTAAAATCTCCAAATAAACATATTAACCAGTAAGTTCACTTGATATACAAATCTCCAAATAGACATATTAAGCAGTAAATTTAAATGAATTACATCCATGCATTACTATTCCAAATCCTAATAAAAAAAAGTCTATCATAAAGTCCCAAATCAACAATAAGAAATAATAATATTATTCAATTGGGGCTCTTTGTAATTGTTAATAAAGCCCAGTTCGACCTTCACAATTTGAAAATTGACAGTTCATAAACAACTAGTCTCCAAGGAATCAACAACTAAAGGAATCTAAAAAAAACTACAACTGATATAAATTCCTTAAATATAAAACAAATCTTCTAATAACCACATAATGACTTGTCTGACATTTAGAGTCAAATCCTAATTTCCTCTCACACGCACCACCTTAATGAGAGCTCCAAGATTTGCTACTCCTCAAAATCTGAAATTGGGGAAGAAAAGGGGGGTGAGCTGGGAGGCTCAGTAAGTAACTATAGTTTGAAAATGGTGGATCAAGCATTTATTCAAATAAAATATATAAATGTTCATAAGATAAATCTCATAGACTTATTCAAATATAACACAATGCAGCAGAACACTATATATAAATTACAATAAGTTCAAAACATCAAAAGTCTCAATTTACTTAAAATAATGAAATCAATTAGATTTCAAATATTTAAGTAAGACAATATGATTATGGTCACGCTATATCCCCGTGAATAAGCTCAGAACTACACATAGGCCGGTGGTAAGCCCTAGAAGAAACTAGTTTCTGTGCCAACGTTTACCCCCATTGGCGGGGTCCAAAGCATAGTCAAATGGTTCAATTCAATTTGATATCAGTCAATGTCAAAAGATCACATTCAATAAAATCACAGTTCGAACAATGGTTGGTTCTTTTCACAAAATTCAAAAGTGCTTGATCCCAGTTGAAGACGCAGCTTTCTAAATAATCAACTGATTAAATCAAATACATTATAATATTCCAAAAAGACAAACTTTAATTCTTTTCTTTAAACCAATGTATTTAAAATAATTAAAATAATAATCTGTATTGAAATACAATGAATATTTAATAAATAAAATAGGGAAGTTTCAGTAAAATATAGCTAGTTAAGAAAACGTTACTTACCTCTACCAAGCAAGAGATCTGATAATACTCTCTATTTCTTCTTTACGAAATTCACAAATCAAATCCTAAATCAATTGAACAGTGTTCACAATATATCAGCTCTTGTAGAATAAACTAATACCCTATTAACGTACTATGTGCAGAATCCTATATTGATTGGTTGTGAGACAACCACTACTTAACTATTATTAATTCATCTCCTTGATGCCTCACGTCTAAATGCTATGATGTTGTCAGAGTTTTAGTTTTCTTTTATTGTTTTGTTTCTTCTTTAACAGCATGTACAGGAAGCTTAGGATTCTAAGATTTGGTATAGTTTCCACCGAAAATTGAGATCAGATCTACGTTATTATTTCTAGAGGTAGCCAATTCTGATATACATGTTGCTAATTAAAATGTACGTATCAAATTAAAATTTACTATCAATTACTAGCTAACAAAACCAATTCATATTTCAATGGGAATTTATTTTAAAAGAAAAGTATTGAGACTCTCACCTTTATTTTTTTGTAGTTTCTCCCTTTTCCTTGAATCCTTCAAATTCTTACCGTCAAAGAGTGTCTCTTGATATTACAATAAGGTTTAGAAGTCTATTTATACTACTAGGGTTATAACCCATTTATTTTTATTTCTAAAAACTCCTAAAATAAATGATTTATTTACATTTTTACCCTACACTTGAAATTTACTAAATTACCCACTTAAACAAAACTCTTTTCTTTTTGAATCCTTTGGGACTGGGTATTACATTCTTTCTCAAGCTTATATTTTCATATCATTCAAAATCCTTGATTGAAAATCAAATTTCTCTAAACACTTTTTGAGCCATATTGATCAAATCCTTGATATACTATTAGAGTGAGCATATTGTGTACAATTACTCTTTGAGAGAGCCTTATCTTGTACAACAAATACTTTGTTGAAACCTGTGAGTATTTTGTTAAGGTTTTGGTATAAATCCTAAGGAGTGAAAATGATTTTTCACTCGGTGGTTACTCTTCACTATGTAAAGAAGATTTGTAACGGTTTTATCTTCACCCAAAAGAAGATTATCAAATAGTAGATTTGGGGAATCCTCAAGAAGTGTTCTTGAGGCGGGGACATAGGCACGGAAGCCGAACCTCGATAACAATCATCGTGTTTGATTTTCTCTCTCTCTATCTCTTACATATTTAATTGCTTATATATATACTTGTGCTTGATTTCATATCATATCTATATTGCAATTGAATTGTGATCAAACATTTGCTAAATCAACATTTGCTATTTGAAGATAGTTTTTAATTCTGCATTTAAATCGAAAAAGTTTGCCTCAACCTAAATCACCTCCTCTCTTAGGTTGATATTTGGGTAACAGTTATTTATATATTTTTCACAAAAATTTGGTATCAAAGTTGTTGGTTTGTGTTCATACTTCATAGAGATGGGAATACAAAATGAATGCTGTGAAAATAGCATTTCTCCATAAACAATATAGTTGAAGGGAATACTCCATTACCTGTGGTCATGGGTGGATCCACTCTAGGGCCAGGATGGGCACGTGCCCACCCTCAAAAATTTTTTTAAAAAAATTAGTAGGTATAAAGTATAAAAAAATAATTGGATATTATAAAGTGCCTACCCTCAATTTTTTTTTATAATATATATAAAATTGGAGAGTACCAACATCACATTGGATAGCACTACCATTACATATGATGATAACTACATCATATTTGATAATAACAATTGAGTGGGTACTAAACTCACAAAAAGATTGAGTATTGTAGAATAACCTTAATTTTTTTGTTAAATTTTTTTTCTAGTTAGATATATAACTTACAATCAAACTTATCAGTTGCGACTGTCACTATTGAAAAATCATTTTCAACTATGAAGATTGTGAATAATCGATTACGTAATCGGATGAGTGATCAATGGATGGATGACAACTTGTATGTATACATAGAGAAAGACAGTTCTCGTAGTATTAATAATAAAGTTATAATATAACGGTTTGAAAATATGAAACACACGTCGAAATCAATTGTAAAAGGCTATAATAAGCTTCTTGTTTATTACTTTTTCGTTATATAAATAATGTATATCGGTTTTTGATATTTTTTGTATTATGTCTATTAAACTTTGGGATTAAAAGGTGCCTACCATAGATTAAATTCTTGGATCCGCCCCTGCTTGTGGTATGGAAAGAATAGCTAGAATGTCAAATATGAAGTATGACCTCCTTCGGGCTATGTCCCAAGCATTTGAATTTCATTAATTTCTTCCAACTTGTCGAAGGTTCTCATCTATAAAACCAGTACGAAATTGCAATATGATATGCAATAGTTTAATGATATCGTTGGTTGATCGCAAAGCAATTGTAATGGTCCACAACTTTTTGTGTAACCCAAGGCAGAAGGTAAAAGAACACGGGATCCACTGATACTCCAATCACGCATGAAAATAAAAATATTACATTCCATGTCTTAAGGAATTTCCTTGTGGACCAAGAATTGTCTTTGTCCTCTCTTTTTTCAGCTGAACCACCTCCATCATTATTGGTAGGTTGTTGTTCCTCGATATCCTTTTTCCTGAACAAAAAAATGGCAAACATAAAATTACTCAGTAACTCTTATCCCATGTGAGTAGAATCCAACAAATGTGCCTTTGAAGTTACGGTAACAAATGCACAGAAAAGCAGTAATAATAAATAAAAACATGGAAAACATAAAATTTGTTATTAACTCCTTTCCTATGTACGATCTGATCAGTAGAACATGGAAAATACAATATGAGTTGACTCGTGGTATGGGAGAATTGAGGTGGTTTGGTTACAAAGATAAGGTGAGATGTGTTAGATGCAATATGAATTGTAATGGCTGAGTTGGCTTTAAATTGTCTAGTTGAGAGAGAGAGAGAGAGAGAGAGAGATCAAATTATGTGAAGAGCATAAGAAACTAACCTTCAACCGTTCACATGCGGATGCCGAAGGTGACCAAAAACTAAAGCAATTAAACCGTTCCCTTGCGGATTCAGAATGTAACTTATAAGTGCTAAAGCTTAAATAGTGAATCAACCTCTAAAATATGTATAGGGTCAACGAACTTGACCACAAAGTACACAGATCTGAATTTTGGTCCCTGAAAAAGTGGAAAATAGATTAGACAAATACCAAGTTTTCCAAGTGTGCAACCTCTCTAGAGTGTGAACCATACAAATTTCTTTTCCTTTTTAATTTTGTTTTATATATACTGATGAGTTATAGATGCGCTCATGGATTCTGAATTTACATATTCACTCTCCACATATTATTATTATTATTTAACTTCTTTAAAGTAACTTCCGCATCTGAGTAGGTTTGAACCACGTACGATCTCAGGCCACAATTAATTAGGGATGAAAAGTCAGTTAGGTTACAGCCTATTGTCATTATTCACATAACTTTTATAAGGGAAGGAGTGTCATTCGAGCTAAACATGAACAAGAAAGCGAAGATTTATGTAACTTTCTTATGACTAACGCCAAAAAAAATGTGGGACCAAGAAACAATGTCAACTTGCAAAGCATTACATATGACATAGTTTAATTGGTAAAAGGATCCCCAAAAACAAACTTTCTAGTTGTCTAGGGCATGTGATTAAAACAAAACAATAAGTAGATTAAAAAATATATATATATATATATATGTATCAGTTAGAGAAAAACAGAAAGTGTATTTATAAGAAGTAAATTGAACCTGCTAAACTCAAGTAGAACGCATTTCAAGGCGGAGAAAGAGAGACCGAGAATTTAGACAAAGCAAAGAGTGGCGGAAATTGGCGTTGTTATAGGATTTTCAGAGTGCACAGATGCAGATGCAGATGAAGGCACAAGTCCATCCTTTAAGTCTCTGTTTAAAGTTACCTTTCTTATTACCGACTGCTGAATTTTCAATTTATTCTAAAGTCAACCCAGCCGCTAACGTGGAAATTTAACATAGGAAAAAAATTCCAAGTTCACGACTTCCGAACAAATAAAAATGGTAAACAAATGAAAAAAAAATAAGCATATCTATTTTCAATTTGCTAGCCTAACCGACTAACATGTAAGACAAAACCATGAGATTGCAATTCCATGCGGTATTGTAACAAAATAGATGTTAACTTTAGAGAGGGAAGCACAGAGAGACAGAGAGAATAAACTGTATATTGAGTATTCTGATTAAACATATACAGCTAAGAGAATATATATAGGCCTAAACTACGGACAGTATGGTAAATACATAGGAAACTCTAAACTAGTATAATAACAATGTTATATAAATATGCTAACATCCCCCCTCAAACTCAAGGTAGTCTGACAGAAGCCATCTTGAGTTTGGAAACAAGATCACAAAAACGACCAAGAGAAAAAGTCTTCATAAAGATATCAGCTATCTGATCAAAAGAGTTAACTAGAAGAAGACGCAAGATACCAACAGACAGATAATGACGTACAAGATGACAATCAATCTCAATATGCTTGGTATGCTCATGGAAAACATCATTATGCGCGATCTAAATAGCATTACGGTTGTCATAATGTATGATAGTCGGTGAAGAATGCGTAAGACCCATATCTTCCAACAGCCAACAAATAGCAATAAGTTCAGAGGTAGTATCAGCCAAAGCATGGTATTCTGCCTCAGTGCTAAAGCGAGACACAATATGTTGTTTCTTACTACACTAAGAAATAAGAAAGTCCCCCCAAAAAGAAACAAAATCTAGTAGTAGAGTGGCAGTTAGTAGGATCCTTGGCACAATCAGTATCGAAATAAGCAGAGAGGTCAAGGGTGGAGTGAGTAGAGAAGTGAAGTCCATGAAACATAGTACCCTTGATATAGTGAAGAATGTGAATCATTACAGCATAGTGTGTAGAGTGGGGAGCAAACAAAAATTGACTCACCAAACGAACAGCATGAGCAATATTAGGGTAGGTTACAGTGAGATAGACTAAACTGCCAACAAGTTGACGACAGAGAGTGGCATCACTAAGACGTGTGCCATCCAAGGGAGTAAGGCTAGCATTCATCTCAAGGGGTGTATAAACAACTTTAATGTCAGTCAGGCCAGGACGAGATAACAAGTCAGAGGCATATTTGGCCTGAGAGAGATAATAACTAGTGAAATCAGAAGAGATCTCAAGGCCTAGGAAGTAACTCAGATGACCAAGATCCTTCATTTCAAATTGTTGGTGGAGAAATTGCTTGAAATCAGAAATGCCAGAGTGATCTTCCCTAGTAATAATCATGTCATCAACATATAATAGAAGAAGAATCATACTCTTATCAGATTGGCAGATAAACAATGCTATATCATGGGGACTGGATGAGAAGCCAAACTGATGTATAATACAACTAAACTTGGCAAACCAGGCTCGAGGAGCTTGCTTAAGACCATAATGAGCGCGACGAAGAAGGCAAACTTTGTTAGGACAGTCTGAATAACCTGGAGGTGCCTACATATAAACTTCTTCAATGAGATCACTATTTAAAAAAGTATTCTTAACATCCATCTGAAAGAGAGGCCACTGATGAATTGCAGCAATAGCAAGAAGACTGCGAACATAGGTAATACGAGCAACATGGGTAAAAGTCTTCTCATAATCAATTTCATATTCCTGAGCATATCCTTTGGCAACAAGACGAGCCTTATACCGTTTAATAGAGTCATCAGATTTGGTCTTGATCTTGTAGACCCATTTGCAACCAATTGCAAATTTACCATTAGTCAAATCAATCAAATCCCAAGTGTGAGTCTTCTCCAAAGCTTGAAGTTTCTCTGTCATTGCTTGTTGCCAAAGAGGATTAGTACATGCCTCACGATAGGTGTAAGGCTTATGAAGGGAAAGTACAGCTTAAAAATAAGAATAATCACGCAAATGAGCAGGAGGTGTTCTTACTCGGTCAGAGCGACGAAGGGAGAGGAAAGGAGTTTGATCAGTGATAGGATCCATAGGCGGTACAAGTTCTTGGGGCTAAACCAGAGAGTCAGTAGGAGAAGCATTAAGAAGAGGGTCAGAAGTCTGATTAATGACAGGATTCACAGTTGGTGGAGGTGCTAGAGGAGCAGTAGAGGAAGTAGTAAGAGGAAGGTCAGGAGTCTGATCAAGAACAAGATCCATAGCTAGTGGAGGTGCTAGAGGAGAAACCAGAGAATCAGCAGGAGGTATAGGAAGAATTTTAGAAGGGTGTGGAAAGGTAGTGTGAGGAAACAAAGACAGTGATCGATTAGTAAAAAAGGAAGGCGTGGAACAAGTTTTAAACTTGGAAAGGGAATTAAACGTGGTATGCTCCCATAAAACAACATGACAAGAAATGCGAAGACGTTGAGAGATAGGATCCCAACAGCGATAACCTTTGTGTTCAATCCCATACCTAAGAAAAAAACATAGACAAGATTGAGATTCTAATTTGAAATGTTTGTGCTGCTAAAGTAAAACAAAGCATGCATAACCAAAGACGCGAAGAGAAGAATATGAAGCTAGAGTACTATAGAGACGTTCAAAATGAGTCACATTTTGGAAACTGAGGATGGAAGGCGGTTGATAGTGTAGATAGCGGTGAGGGCGGCTTCCCCCCAAATACGTTCAGGGCATGAGGCAGAAATGAGGAAAGCCCTAATAGAGTCAAGTATGTGGCGGTGTTTGCGTTCAGCCCTACCATTTTGCTAAGATGTTCTTGCTAGGAATGCTGAATAATGGTGCCTTGTGTGTGAATGAAATCAAGGAATTGAGAGTCTCTATATTCCATGGCATTATCAGTGCGGAAGATTTTAATAGTTTTTGAAAACTGTGTGGAGATCATTTGGGCAAAGATGTGATAGATTTAAACTAATTCAGAGAGATTGTGCATAAAGAAGATCCATGTATATCAAGAGAAATCATCAACAAATATGACAAAATATTTAGATCCACCTGCAGTAGCAGTAGGGTTAATTAGGTCCCTAAATATCAGAGTGAATCAAGTCAAAAGAGACATGAGAAAAAGAGTCACTATTATTAAAAGATAAAGCTATTTGTTTGGCCAACTGATAGGATACACAGTTAACTGAATCATGTTTGACTTGACTCAAGAAACCACTAGAAATTAAATAGCGAAATTTTTGAACTGACACATGACCTAAACATAAATGCCAATGACTTAAAGGAAAAACAGAAACAGTATGAGTAACATAAGACGGAGGGGGTTTCGGTGTGGAAGGAAGGTGAAGTGAAGTGAGCTCGAACATCCGTCCCACTCTACGGCCTGTCCTAAAAACCTGATTCGTCTAAGAATCCTACACACGACAACCAGAAGAATCAAACCACAAGTCAAAACCAAGTTCATATAATTGACCAACAGAGATGAGATTAAGAGTGAGGTTGGGAATAAGATATGTGTTAGATAGAAATAGTGTAGGGGTGGAAACAGAACCAGTATGACTGGCAGCAATGTGCGAGCCATTAGCAGTTTGAATAAGATGAGCATGAGTAGTAGAAATAACAGAAGAAAATAGCTAAAAATCGGGAAACATATGATTACAGCAGATAGAATCAAAATACCAAGTGTTACCTGAGACAGCAAAGGAAACCTTATTAAAGGTAGATAGAAATTGTTTGACCATGGTAAAGAGTAGTGGTCCTAACTCACTAACCGGAACAGATAAGAAAGAAGAATCAGAGGGTGAATCTTCAGCAGCAGTAGCAGCAACAGAGTGATTAACAAGCCTTGGAAGAATGCCTGATTGACCTAGCTTGGGAGGCTTGGTAGGACAGTTGTAGACAATGTGACCAATCTTGTGACAATACTGACATTGGATGGTCGGGCATTCAGACAAAAGATTTCCCTGCTTATGACAGTTTTTGCAGTGTTTCGGACCATTCCTGGATGAGGGAGAGCTTGAAGGACATGCAGCAGTAGCAAGGACTGCATCAGGGTGATAGGGTTGAAGAGTGCGAAGACGGGTCTCATGAGACAGAAGCTGACTCATAGCAAATTCCAGAGTAGGGAGAGAGACCTGCTGAAGTAAAGCAGCACGAACTGGTTCAAACTTAGATGTCAAGACCATCAGGAACTGGATAAGATGAAACTGATCTTGTTTAGTAGCAAAGATTGTTGTATCTGTAGGATCCTTGACAATATGGGTAGACTGCTCCAACTTATCCCAAATAGACTACATACCAGAAAGGAACTCATTGATCGGTTGTCTAGGCGCTTGTTTTATATTGACAAGAAGACCCCAAAATTGATACTCATGAGAAAGGCCAGTAGTGGCATAATGACAAGTCAGAAGATCCCAAACATCCTTAGCATTTTTATAGCGACCAAATTGCTGATGAATGGAAGATACTAAGTAATGATTTGGTAATTCTTGCAATCCCAATCTTCAAGACGACCAGCGAACTTCGTGTCTTCTTCATCCTTAGAACGAACAAGAGCTTGGATTTCACCTATGACATAACGCCATAAACAATGGCCTTTGAGGAAGCTGCGCATGTCTTGGGACCACAAAATGTAGTTGCGCCCATTGAGAATGGTGGTAATAGTCTTAGGAAGTTCACTTTTATCCATCGGAAAATACCTAAAAAGAACAAATTAGAGAAAACAAATTATGGGCAAGTTTTTTTTTTTTTTTTTTACCATAGCTAGGGCTGACTTTAGCAATAGGTAGGGCTAACGTCAGTTGTGAGTGTGGGTTGCAAGGCAGGTGGGGTTGCGTGGATCTGAGAACAAAATCTCGCTGGAAGCTTCACCGGCGCGTGATGTGTATGGGTTTTTGGCGGCAAGATTTTGGGTGGAGATTCGTCTTGAAGAGACGAATCAATTGATGGCTTGCACAAGACAGACGGAGAAGCCTAATGGCGACAACGGAGATAGGAACTGGTGGGTTTGCCAGAGACAGATGAGGCGCGTGGCGGCGCATGGGGAAGTTTTTGGCAATGAAATTTTCAGGTTTTGTAAATCGAGCTCTGACGATCAGAGCAGTAGGCAGCACATGATGAATGGAGGTCTCTGGAAGCAATGGCGAGAGAAGAAAGGCACGGCTATCTTTAGAGAGAAAATTGTATTCAAATAGTGCTATGGGTGGTTTTATGAATCACAATGCCAAAAAGTTAATTTGGTTCTAATACCATGTTAGTTTTAGAGAGTGAAACACAGAGAGACAGAGAGAATAAACTGTGTATTGAATATTCTGATTAAACATATACAGTTAAGAGAATATATATAGGTCTAAACTAGGGACAGTATAGTAAATATATAGGAAATCCTAAGAAACCCTACACTAGTATAATAAAAATGCTAACAATAGAGATTAAATTCAAATGAAAAAATTGGTAAACAAATGAAAAATGAAAATATATTTGCTATTATATAGTTGACTAAAACCTTGAAATTGCGATTGCAAAAAAATAATAATAAAAAAAAAAAAAAGAAACCGTTCAAATTACACTGGGTAATATTGTCATTTGAGTATCCAACCATCAATTTATATATAAGAGAAAGATAGATGTTTATTATTTATACCATTCAAACTATACAATGGGAACATCCTTAGCCACCAGATTGACAATGGATGGTGGAATTTCTTCCATCCATACAATTTCAGAACAACAAAATTGGTCTAAAGTAGATAATGTATGATTTGGTTGCTTCCAAATCAGACAGCAAACGCCCTAGCTTCTTCTAACAAGTGACCGGCGCGTACACGTAAAATCTTTGGAAAGTTTACATTGACGAGCTCTTGAAAGTTTTAGGACAAAATAAAAAAAATGAAAATTATAAGAACAACAATGATAATCCCCATATTTTTGCTCTCTGCTCACCTTACTGTTCTCCTTCTTGATCTTTTTTTTTTTTTTTAAGCTTTCTTTGTAGTAGCTGCTCATCAATTTGTGATTTGGTGTAGATAGACTGTGTAAGCCGGCTCTACTTTGATCTTCATTCTTCAAGTTAGCCTTGAATTTACTCTCCATCTCTCCCTTTCTTTTTTTGTTCATAGTGTGTCCAGACTCCTGCGTGCTTATTATCACGTCTGAAAAAAACTTATCACCTCCTCACAGTCTCCATAGTCCACTTACCTTTACTGCTTGTCAGCCTTACTGGTTTACACTTTATTTTCCTTCTCTTTTAGTCTAGTCTAGTCTGTACCTATCGGTTTATCATTATCACGTGGGTTGATGATGTATCGCCTTATTTTAATTTGTTTATCTTTTTTTTTTTTTTTTTTAATTTAATCAGTTTTTACTTTTCCAGCTTATACCGAATATTTTTTGTTAAATTATTGCTTTCGTCCTAAATTTTGTATGGAATTCATTTTTTGTTCTTGAACTTTGAAAAGTTAGTTTTCTGTTCCTGAACTTTAAAAAAATTCATTTTTATACATGAATTTCGTCTTTTAAAAAAAAAAAGTTTAGGACCGAAATTTATGTGTAAAAACGATTTTTTTTCAAAATTCAGGAACGAAAAACAAACTTTTTATAAAGTTTAGAAACAAAAACAATACTTTTTAACTTTTTTTTTCTTATTAAAAGATAAAACTGGTAGTTTTTATTTTTATTCTAAAGTATGTTATTTAATTTGTATCCAATATTTACTGTATTTATTGAGTTATATGATAAATAAAATTCACTTGGGCCGACATTCAGATAGAGAAAAAACGTGGAATGGAGAGAAAATTTACGGGACTTTCTTTTTGCTAAAAGTTTAGGGGACCTTGTGTCATATCTTGAGAGATAGAAGAATATGATGAGGAGAAGAGAGTTAGAGCATTCACACCATATCCTTTGTAATGTTTTCTCTTTCAAATTATAGTAATTTAATTTCTAAACATTCTCTATATCAGACTCTCAATTCACTTTTAAATTTGAAAACAAGTTACAGTAACTCTTCAAGTATTGATATCAGTTCTTTCAAAATTTGAAGACTAATGTGAATGCTCAAACAAAATGAAAAAGATGATTTAAAAAAAAAAAAAAAAAAAAAAAAAAAAAAAAAGATGAGAGAAGATCGAGGAAAAAAGCAGAAAGTATATATGAGAGAGAAAATGTGGGATGTGATGTGGTTGGTGGATAATAAGTGGGTGAGGTGGTACTTTCTGATTGGAGAGATGGATTTCAAGATGATAAGAGTAGGCCAGGTCAACCCGAGCCAACTTGTGTGATTCAACCCTGATTTGCTTGCACAAACCCATAAGATTTTTAACCTAATGGCCCAATAAATAAACCCTCTCCAAACACATTATTAAGTCCACTCTAAAATAAAAACCCAAACACAAAATAATTCCCATCATCCATATACTTCATAATTACACTTAGGTTGCGTTTGGATACTTGGATTTGAATTTGGATTTGGATTTTAAATCAATAGATTTGTAATGCCTTGATTCCAAATCTATTGATTTTAAAATTTCTTGTTTGGATCCATTTATACAAAAAAGGATTTGAAATTTAGAATTTTGAAACCTATAAATTGACCAAAACCTCTAAAATGACCAAAATACCCCTAAAACCACTAAAATCCCTGAAACGTAAAAAATGATCAAAATACCCCAAAAACACCAAGATGAAGTACCCCTAAAATCATCAAAATAATATTAAACTTCTAAAACAACCAAAATATCCCGTAAAATGTTTTATTATTATTATTATTATCAAAATGCCTCTAAAATCACCAAAATACCTATAAATTGATGAAAATACATAAAATCACCAAATTGATCAAAATAACCACGAAACCTCTAAAATGACAAAAAAAAAAAAAAAAAAACCAAAAACTTGTAAAATGACCAAAATACCCTTAAAATCACTAAGATAGTCAAAAGAACCCTGAAAAGTAAAAAATGGCCAAAATGTCCATAAAACACCAAAATGATCAAATTACCCCTAAAATCCTTAAATAGCCCCAAAACCCCTAAAACAACCAAAATACCCCCTAAACCACTAAAATGATCAAAATACCTCTAAAATTACGAAAATACCTAAAATCGACCCACAACATAAAATCATCAAAATGACCAAAATAACCCTAAAACCTCTAAAATGATCAAAATATTCTCGAAACCTCTAAAATGACTAGAATACCCCTAAAATCTTCAAAATAGCCAAAACAACCCAAAAACCTAAAAAATTATCATAATACCGCGAAAAGACCAAAATACCCCTAAAATGACCAAAATAACCTCGAAAACTCTAAAACAACTAAAATACCCCTTAAACCTATAAAATGATGAACATAACTCTAAAATCACCAAAATGAAAAAAATAAAAATAAAAATAAATAAAATACCAAAACCATATATTGGAGTTTTCGGGATTACTTTGGTCATATTGGAGCTTTTGGGGTTATCTTGGTTATTTTAGGGATTTGTAGTGTATTTTGGTCATGATAGTGATTCTAGGATTATTTTCATCATTCTGAAGTATTCCAGGTTATTTTGGTTATTTTAGGGTTTTTTAGTGTATTTTGGTCATTAGAGTATTTCAGGTTTATTTTTGTCATTATGGTATTTTCGGTGTTATTTTGATCATCTTGGAGTTTTTTTTTTTTTTTTTTTGGGTTATTTTTGTCATTTTAGGGGTTCAGTGTAATTTTGGTCATTATGGTGTTTTCGAGGTCATTTTGTAGTTTTCGGGAGTTATTTGGTCATTTTAGGGGTTGTGAGGGTATTTTGGTAATTATTGTGTTTTTTAGGTTAATTTGGTCATATTGGAGTTTTTTGGGTTATCTTATTCATTATAGGGGTTTGATGTTATTTTGGTTATTTTGGAGTTTTCAGGTTATTTTGGTCATTATGGTGTTTATGAGGTTATTTTGGTAATATTTCAGTTTTTAGGTTATTTTGGTTATTTTATGGGTTCGGTGTTATTTGGGTCATTATTGTATTTCGGGGTTATTTTGTTCATTTTGGAGTTTTCGGAGTTATTTTTGTCATTTTAGGAGTTTTGTGTGCATGTTGGTCATTATGGTGTTTTTGGGGTTATTTTGGTCACATTGGAGTTTTTGGGATTATTTTGGTGATTCACTGATATTTTGGTCGTTTTAGGAGTTTTGAGTGTATTTTGGTCTTTATGGTGTTTTTTAGGGTTAATTTGGTTATATTAGAGTTTTCAGGGTTATTTTGGTCATTTTAAGAGTTTGATATTATTTTGGTTATTTTGGAGTTTTCAAAGTTATTTTGGTTATTTTGGAGTTTTCAAAGTTATTTTCCTCATTTTGGAGTTTTCAAGGTTATTTTGGTTAGTATGGTGTTTTTGGGGTTATATTGGTCATATTGGAGTTTTCGGGGTTATTTTGGTCATTTTAGGGGTTCTGTATTATTTTTGGTCATTATCGTGTTTCTGGGGTTATTTTGGTTATTTTGAAGTTTTCAGAGTTATTTTTATCATTTTAGGGGTTCCGTGTGTATTTTGGGGATTATTTTGGCCATTTTTCAATTTTTAAGTTTATTTCGATCATTTTAGGGTATCGATGTTATTTTAGTCATTTTATGAGTATTTTGGTCACTTTGATGATTCCATGAGGGTTTTGTGGGTATTTTGAGGTTTATGGGTTATTTCAGTCATTTAGAAGGTTTTTTTAGTCATTTGGTATTTTGGGGGTATATTGGTCATTTTAGAGCTTTTAGATGTATTTTAGAGGTTCCAGTGATATTTTAGTTATTTTGCATGTTGGCATCCAATGAGAGGATTTGTGAAATTCCTACCTTAAAAAGTCATTTGAAATCCATGGATTTGGGCCTTTAAAATCTTGGATGGATTTAACCCAAATCCAAATCCTAATGGTTTTAAGTTATCCAAACAAAGAATTTGGATTTGGGCTCTCAAATCCAAATCCATGAGCCCAAATCAACCCCACCCAAACAGACTATTACACATTACACCATAGTTATCAATTACATTCTATTTCGATACACATTTCACCATAGTTATCAATTACATTCCATTTCGGTCGAAACGGTCGAAATTTCTCGTATCAGTATGTATACTGGAATAATAAACCCTCTCATTCCACCTCGACCCAAATTCAGTGTATTCTCCCCCATTAGCGAATAAGTTAAAAACTAACTTATCTATTGTATTTTAAATTAAAAAGGTTAAATTTATTTTACCCAGCCCTTGTTCTAAAAGAATTAATAGGGTGATATTTTGAAAGAAACAAGCTCTCTTTTAGGAATGTTTTTTTTTTTTTTTTTATTAAGATCTAGTCAGCCAAAGATTTTGGACTTGGATAAGATGAGACTAAACAATGACATATTTTCTTGTGGAAAATTGGGCTTTTGTTAGTTTTAGAGCTACTTAACCAAATCCATCTGATCCGGTCCAACCCAATCTAAAACAGTCGATTCCGAAATGTTGTTCATTTGGCAGCAAGTTGTGAAAAATGAAACCCGATGGGCTCGTAGTTGGGTGTTGCCTAACACGTATGAATTGTTTATTAAAAGGATCCTGCTACTTTCACACCATGTTGTGAAACAGTGTTTTCACACCATGGATGTGGCAGTAACTGATTGGGCCACATCAGAGATGGGTCCCGCGGGTCCCACAAGTGCAAAATCAGCAAGTTTAATGAAGAATGCAGCTATCTTTGTTGCCAAACGCACTAAAAATTGGCATGGGAAGCACGTGAGTCCGAAGTCCAGGTCCAGCGTGTCCTTTCCTTTTTTTTTCCCTCCGCCTGGTCTTCTTCTTCAACAGGCATGCCACTGAAACAACTACTGAAACACAAAACAGCAAGCACAAAGTAAAAAAAAAAAACACACACAACTTAGCCGAGAAGATCACGTCAGTTCTAAGGTTGGATTTTTTAAGTTTTGCTACTTATTATTTCTTGCCAATAATTATGAAACAGTAATCCTAAACATAGAAATCTTTTTCTGTAAAACAGTGTTGCTGCCATTGTTGGTTGAGAGCTTGAACTTGAAACAAAGTCAACATTTGGAGCAGAGACAGAGACCAACATTTGAGATTTGGAGCAACATTTAACGTGAGTTTTGGAGTTTTGGAGGTGCATTAACTGCACTGTTCACGTGGTATGCATTTTTTTTTTCCTCTTTTTCTTTTTTGTTAGTTGTGTATATTATTTAAATTTATTTTTAGTGATAATCTGTACATATTGTTTTGTGTAATAAAAAATGAAAAAAAAAAAAAATTATGCTTGTTTTAGGTGTAGCAAAATATTCATGATTATTGTATTATGGCTATAGATGTTTAATGGGTTTTTTCATGTTATTTTTTAATGATAATTTTAGTGAGTGTGTGTTGATGTGTTTGAATATTTTCTGTTATTGATACTAGTTATAATGTAATACTTTAGGTTTAGGTTGTATATCATTATTGGTACATGATAAATTATTTGGTAGAGTTTACATTACATGTTATAATTAACTTTGGTATTTGGCTTATAGGTTGTTGCAGTCATGAGTACACAAGAGATGGATGGTGTTAGATCCTTTGGTGCTAGTAATAGTTTTGTGGAGGATTTACCACAGCCTGTTGAGGGAAACATGCAGGAGAATACACCTGAGAGTATGAGGAATTCAGTGATTGAACCAAGGGTTGGAATGGAGTTTGATTCACTTTAACAAGTCATTGAATTTTATAAGCATTATGCTTATTCAAAAGGATTTGCAACAATGACAAGGAATTCAAGAAAAAAGAAGGGCTTTAGTGAGACTTCTTACGTAAACTTGAAGTGTAATCGAGAGGGAAAATATAGTAGTTCGGTTGATGATCCTTCCAAGAAGAGGTCGACAATAAAAAATGCGTGTGAAGCTGGGATCAAAGCTTCGATGGATATTACCGATAAAAAAATGAAGGATATTGAGTTTTATTGAGGATCATAATCATGATTTGAGTCCTAGTAAATCCAGGCATTTTGCTGCTTCTCGGCATATAAGCACGGATACAAGGAGGAGACTCTTGATTAATGATAATGCCGGTGTTAGGATAAATAGTAGTATTAAGGCTTCCGTTGTTGAAGCAGGGGGTTATGAAAATGTGACTTATAATCAAAGAGATGTTCGCAATTTTCTCGAAAAGGAACGTCGTTTAAAGTGTAAGGAGGGTGACGGAGAAGCCTTGCACGATTACTTCGTTAGAATGCAAGCTAAAAATTCTAACTTCTACCATGCATTGGATTTGGATGATGAGCTACGTGTGCAAAATGTATTTTAGGTTGATGCGAGGAGTAGGGCAGCATACGAATCCTTTAATGATGTGATCACATTCGACACCACATATCTAACAAACAAGTATGATATGCCATTTGCCCCTTTTATTGGAATTAATCATCATGGTGAATCTATTTTACTTGGTTGTGGGTTATTGTCAAGTGAAGACACGAATTCGTTTGTGTGGGTATTTAGGCAATGGTTGCAAAGTATGTGTGACATTGCTCCAAAAGCCATTATCACGGACCAATACCAAGCAATGCGGCGGGCCATTGAAATAGTTTTTCCGGAAACTATTCATCGTTGGTGTATTTGGCATATTACGATGAAATTGTCGTTGAAGCTTGCTGGATTGGAAGCTTATCAAGATATAAAGCATTCTTTGCTTAAAGCTGTGCATGATTCAATGACAGTGGAAGAGTTTGAAGAAAAATGGAATCATACCATCACTTTGCATCATCTTGAGGAGAATGAGTGGTTGGCTAAGTTATATGAGGAATAGGAGCGATAGGTTCCTGCATTTCTCAATTCCAATTGCTTTGCGGGAATATCGTCAACCCAACGTTCGGAATCAATGAATGCCTTCTTTGATGGTTATTTACATAACTCTACAACCTTGAAAGTATTTGTGGAGCAATTCGAGAAGGCAATGCGGAATAAGGTTGAAAAAGAGATTTTATCAGATTTTGAGTGTTTCAAAGGCAAGCTGGAGTGTTTATCATCATCTCCTATGGAGAAACAGTTCCAAGAAACTTATACCCATGAGATTTTTAAGCAGGTGCGACTAGAATTTGCTGGGAGACAGGGTTGTATTGTAAATGAGCTTGTTAGAGGTGGTGATGAAGTCAAATACAAGATTGAAGACGAAGCATGCCCAGGGAAGCTTTTTGAAGTGAGATTCAGTAGCTCCGAATGCTTGGTTGGCTGTGTATGTCGCATGTTTGAGTTTAGGGGGATATTATGTAGGCATGCCTTATTTATGCTTTCCCAGCAACGTGTGACTGTACTCCCTGACAGGTATATACTAGACAGGTGGAGAAAGGATATCAAAAGAAAACACACTTACGTCTCCACTTGTACAGATGATGTACAACATAACTTTGTCTTGGAAAGGTACGAGAAGTTACATAGACTAGCAGTCGGTGTGCTTGAGATAGGGGCTGAGTCTGTAGAGAATTTCAATGTTCTAGAAAAGTTGTTAATTGATTTGAAAGACAATTTTTCTCGTTCATGTGATAAACAGCCCTCGTCTCAAAGAAAGAATAGTTGTTAGGACTGAAGTTGTAAGGAGTCCTATGGTTGTTAAGCGTAAGGGTCGACTTAGGATGAAACGGCTAAAGTCATCAATGGAGAAAGCGGTTTCAAAACCAAAGAAGAAAAGGAACACTGTCGCTGCTAGGAATCTTGCTCATTCTACATCAATTACTGGGGTACATAATTAAAAGACCACACTTCTTTTAATATCCTAGTCTATTATTGTTTATTAATTTTGGTTTAATTGTGATTGGATGGCCTAGGTTGGAGGTAGTGCTTATGGAGATGGCTCTACATCAAACATGGTAAGTATAGGTGATTTACATTGTTATTATTCATATGTAGCAAGAATGTTATTTTGGGGCTTATGGTTGAATTTTTTTTTTTTTTTTTGTATTGTAGGAATATCCAGTGTCCATGCCACATTCAAATGATGAAGTTATACACTTAACAAATCCAATGCATTTCCAGAGTTTTGTGTCTGAGGTAAAGATATTTGTAATGTGGAAAAATTGGTTATTAAATCCTATTTATTGCATACTTATTATACCATGTTTTATTTTACAGTCAATGTCACAGACTCAAGCTCATAGAAACGAAGACCAAGCCTTAAACCTTACTTGATTAGATATATGTAAATAATTTTTTTTTTTTTTTTGTTAAACGATCCTCCTTTTTTGTATTACGGAAGGATGTGTTGGTAGTTAGTTTTTTTGTATCATGGAAGGATCCGTCTCAATCTCCTATATCCTTAGCATTGTTTTTTTTTGCAAGAGGAAAGAGAAAGTGTAGGCTCCTTTCATTTCATTAATATACACATTTGATTGTATTGTATTTAGCTAGAGTGGATAATTAATGTATTTTGTCGTTCCAATGCAATGATAATGGAAGTGCATACATATTTGAGTTATTGCTAGTGGGTTATTCAAAGTTTTTTATGTATTCAGGTCATTGTGAATTTGATGAATATAGTAATTTTATGAAAGTTATGTTAGTGGTATACTTTGAACCAAGTTTGCAGAAATTGGCTAAGTTAAAACAGGTTTCTGGGTTGGTTTCTGAGTAAAGGCAAGTTTCTGGATAATATGGTACTGTGCACCAAGTTTGTAGAAAGTGTGGACAATTTTGTCCACACTTTAACAAAATTCCACACTTTCAGGCCAATAGGAACACTGTTCACGTATACTGTTCACGATACTGCTCACGTATGCTGTTTACCATTGCTCTTCAAGTGTGGACAATTTTGTCCACACTTTGTTCAAATTATCCACACTTTCTGGGGAAGAGTTTACTGTTCATATAAAACACTGTTTACGCATCTGACAGAAAGTGTGGACAATTTTGTCCACACTTTCATAAAATTGTCTACACATTTATCAGAAAGAGTTCACTGTTCACGTAAAACACTGTTTACGTATCTGACAGAAAGTGCGGACAAAGTTGTCCACACTTTTATCAAATTGTCCACACTTTCTGGGGATGAATTTTACTGTTCACATTTAAAATGTTCATATGGATAACTGTTCACGTCACTGTTTAGTGTTCTAACGTGCATTAAATTGCATGAATTTGCATGGCCATTGCAAGAAAATATACACATTAATGTCCACACATTGATGCAAATTGTCCACGATTTCTGGGCAGACTTAAATATTAAAATAAAACATTTTTCTGGTACACAACACATTCAATGAATACATTTCACTACATTCATTCAAATAAGCATCCTCATTCATTCAATCAAATATTGTCTAATTACAAAAAGTGGTAATGACTACACTACACATTTATTTAATTTGATACCATAATACAACAATAAGGTCCACAATTACAGCAAGTCCTATTGTTAACAACTTCTTCAACGATTGGATGTCATCACGATGTATTGGTTGGACCATATCACGCATGCCACGCATCTCTGACTGAAGCTGATGCAAGTCCAGTAACAGTTGTGATGCATCAAGCAATTGTGATGCATCAACCATGGATTTAGAACTGGTTGCTTGTGATATCTCTTCCATTCTTTCATAGCTAGCTCGTTGGTTGATGGGCAAACACTAAGAAAAGAAACCGCATCGGTTGGCAGCACAACAATAATACAATTTGTTTTTGTTTAAACTTGATTCTGAAATCCTAATTGATACTCTTTTGCCACAAACACAGTCTAAATTTCTAAATCTCAGTCCATCTCTAATTGCACTATTTACTGATGAGGAAGACATCTTTGCTGCAAAGGTATTAACATATGAATTTATATTATTAGGTTATTAAAAAATCATATAATATATTAGTTTATGTCAAAAAGCTTAGGGTTTTGAATATTAAGGGTTTGAATATTATTTAAGTTGAATAAATCATAATTAGGGTTTTGAATATTAAAATTTTCAATATGATTTAATTTGAATAGAATATGATGCAATTAGGGTTTTGAATATTAAGGTTAATTGAGGAATTAAATCAAGAACAAAGAGAGAGAGAGAGAGAGAGAGAGAGAGAGAGAGAGAGAGAGAGAGA